>JAOBRB020071546.1:0-14577 GCA_027575285.2 Zoanthus pulchellus
TAAATAAACAAATGATCCATACGGTAGGATTGGCTATGAAGAACGACTCTGATATTTTTATCCATACAAAAACATTTAATTTGCAGTTCGGATATCGCAGCACTTCACTTTTGATAGAAACTGCTAGATACCCAGGTTAATCTCTACCCTACCTAACCTTACATAAGGTAAACACCCTTACCTCAACCCTATTTAACATTACATAAGATAATTACTCTTAACCTCTACCCTTCCTAACTTTACATAAGATAAGTACCCTTACTTCCTACCCTACTTAACATTGCATATGATTTAAGCACTCTTTCCCTACCCTCCCAAACCTTACGATCCCTTAACCTGACCCTCCCTAACCTTAAATAAGTTAAGCACTCTTGACCCCTACCCTATCTATCTTTACATAAGCAAAGCACAATCCAAACTCTCCCATCATGGTTGTGCAATAATTGGGTTTGTCAGGGGGGTGCAGCAGTTAGCATTTGTGCCTCTCACCGCTATGGCCCAGTTCTTAATCCTGCATGGGGCATATGTTGGTTGTCTAATGAGTTATTGGTTGATATCAATCTTACCCTGTGGGTTTTTCCCAGGTATTAACAGGTTTTCCTCCCTCCTCAAAACCTACTCACATGGTTTTGAAACCTTCTGAGTGACTCCTTAAACAAGAAATTTGAATCACTTACTTCTGAATGTATACACTTGCTGATCTGAAATGTTGAGACGAGACATCTCATCGGTCACTCTGCCAATTTGCCCAGCCTGATTCATTTTAACTTTTCTTTCCAAAGCTGAACATAAAGGAACACAATAAGTCACTTTAAGACTTCTGGTAAGAACTTCATATTGTGTCTTGTGATTAAGTTTGTATGCTCAGCTCACATTATTCTTAGAAACAACTAACAGGTATTTGAACCAGTTAATGTTTGGTGGTAAGGAACTTGAAGTTGTAAAAAGTACAAACTTATGGGAAGTGACCTCCTGAAGCAACTAAGTCCGAGCACACTCAAAAATATAAAAGAGATGTTAAACAATTTAGTCAAACTAAAAAGATCCATGATACTTTGTGAAGATCTGTGATGGCTAAATTTCTATACCGTACCTATGTAAGATGCCTAAGATCTGGACTATAGTATGTATAGATCTGTGTTCCAACAACATTAACCCCCAGAAGAGGTAAAATGGAGATGATGATGATAATGGTCAACACCAATTTACCTAGATGTAATTTTCTTAAAGTTTCAATTAATAACATTAACAAAGATAACAATTGCAGACTGCACCAACTACTGCTACTTGAAACTTCGCTTCAATCAACAATATCCTCATAAGAAATAAACTGTTTTTATTCTGCCAGGAATTAAACAAACTTGTTGGAAACTTTTTAGTCAATATGTAAATGTAACAAAAAATAATACCTCTCAACACTTCAATTTAAAATGGTATTTTGAGGTGTTGATTCTGCTTGACTTATCCTATTATAAATGCTTTCAGTCTATTTATCTTTCCTGATGTGCTTAAACTGGAGTTCGAGTCTCTTAAATGTTAGGAACAGCAGTGTTTTGGAGAAGGGATTGTTTTTACAAATCCTGCTTCTTTTGCCATATAGTTATTAAAACCTGCTGCCATTGTTTGAATCATTTTTGTTCAGCATGTCTTGTTATCTGCCAATGTGCCACACAAGTGTCACCACACAGTATGACATTCAAAATAAACCTTTTCACTTCTGCTAAGGAAAATAGTGATTTTATATAAGTTATCACTGACTATAATCTACTTCCTTAAAACAAAATATAGGAACTAAATACCCTACATTTGCCTTTTAATTGTGATTAAAGTTTGTTACAAATAATTTATATTGATTTCATTTCTAAAATTGTAACCTTACTACAAGCTTTGAGGATTATGTAGTTGTGAAAAGTCAATGTAAAAATTCCATATTGGTGCAAACTATTGCTTAATCATATGAAAACTAAACAATTTCCAGACCTTACTGTAACTTATAAAATTATTTGACATGAAGCTGCATGCATAAATAAGTACACATGCCTTAATATGGAAATTATCCCCAATTGCTGAACTATAAAAATCTCCTGTGTGATTGGTGTTTTCAAATATGAACTTAATTTCTAGATTTCTGTGTTCAATGGGTCTAGATTTTGGGCTTATCTTTGGTGTAAGAACCTGTGAGGTTTTTTCTTTAAGTTTTGTTTCCATATACATACTTTATGTTCGTTCTATCTATTGTTTTGACTTTATTGTGTACTTTGTACCATGCCACTCACAAACTTCACAGGTTCTCACACAGAGGTAAACCCAGATTTTGTAAACTGCATCTCCAAATTTTTGGTTCTCTAAGTGTTAGGAATGTTTGTTTCAATAGATACTTAGGCTTGTTTTATATTTGATTTTTCTTGATAAAACTATAAAAATACACTACGGTGAACAATCCGGAAAACTTACCGTTAGATTCTCCATCAATCTCAGTATTAAGGATACGTGCCAAGTGGGGCTGCTTCTTCTCCAATACTTCGACAAACATTTCCATCGCATTGTGATTTGAATCAATCCGTATTTTTCCTTGAAGTATATCTATAAGTTTTTCGGCTTTCCTTTTTCTTGTCTTTTCCGCTCGAACTTCTTCCATATCATCTTCATCAATGACTTCCTCCTGATACAAGTAACCAAGAATGCGATCGGGTTCAAGATCTCTCTTTATGCTTTCATATTTCTTTTTTAAACGATAATTGATAAAATAACCGGGTGACGGCGTAACCATCGTCATTGTACGCTGATAGTCGACTTGCTTTGCAGAACCTAAAAACATTAAAGAATAAAGTCTGTCAAAATGTTTTGAAATTTTATACGCAACTGATGAATTTTTGGGGCGAAGTCTCAAAGACAAAATTAAGGGGATGCCCCCGGATTTACATCATCACTTTAAATATAGCCATATTTAAATTGTAAAGTATTAGATACCTTTTTACCTCTTACTTTCAAAAGCACGTGAAATAATTATTGTTAATATTAATCTGGTTTTTTTGACACAAGATGAAGAACTGCAAACATACATAAACTACGTTTTATTTTCTTACCGATTTCTAAAGCCAGGAGTACAGTGGAAAAAAACGGACTGGAACCAAATAAAACAATGCGCGTGCTCGCTCAAATAAGGCCGCTGAAAGGTGACGTGTTACGTGGCGAAAAACGAAACATTTCACTGGTAACAAAGCAAGTTATCTTGTTGGTACATTTGTGGAAAATCATACCGATTTTTCCTTGGCACTACAAAATTAACATCAAGCAAAATCGAAATAGCAGGTATGATCTTATCTCTTTGCAATAGAATGGTTATTATATAATTATACACTTGTTCGTAATTCGCATTTATATGTAGACTTTAATTTGGACAGCCGGCTAACACTTTAAACATTCGTTTATTATTTTCTAGCTTTATTGAAATGTTAGTAAACTCAGTCTTTCGCGAATGGCTTAGAAATAGAACTACAGTCTCGTTAAACTCCAAATAACGACTAACGTTTATTCAATGAACAGACTTCCGGCTATTTTACTTTTTTGTCTGCATTCTGACATTTTTCAGTGATTAATTTGCAGTGGGAATTTTTTTGGAAAATTTTAATAGTTTCTAGTTTTGCTTATGGTTACAATTTTTTTAAGTGTTACCTTGAGTAATGGTATATATTATTTTAGAATTAATTGTTTTGTATGTTTTAAAAAGTGCTATATGTTCACCAAATGTTGGGTTAGTTCCAGAAATTTCAAGTACATAAGTTAATTAACACTAATTACAGCAAAACAACGATAATCTTTCCTAAAGGTGGGGTCAAACAAGCGTGAGAGTCAATGAGAGTTCACAGATAGGATTTGGATGAGAGCTTTGGCTCATCTCTCATCTACTATCATTGATGTTTGATGTATTATATCAAACACTCAAGACAGTGTTTCATCACATTTCCAGACACTGAGAAGAGAGTTGGAAATACGACGTGCAGCAGAGTATTTTTTATGGAAACTCAAGGTTTTTGGAAATGTGATGAAACTCTGTCTCGAGTGTTTAATTTTACTTCTCAATCGAAACTAAAACTGAGGAGTAAAATCATCATCAATCCAGTTTTGATCTGGTTTTATCCCTGTAAACAAGGGTGGCCAGATTTATCCCACTCTACCAGCAATCTCTTCCACTCCCACTCTCGGTTCACTGCATCCTCCCTCTTCAAACCAACACTCCTACTCTCCTTCTCAATCTGGAATCTTCATGTCTTCCTCAGTTGTCCTTGCTTCCTTCAAACTCCAATGCCTTCTTCAAAACATGCCCATCATCCCTCCTTAACACATGCCCGTACCATCTCACTCCATTCACCTTTGTCATCTAAACCACTGTTTCCTTCAATCCCAACATCTCCATTAGGTCTTTGGTTCTCCTTCTCTCCATCAGTTTCACACCACAAATTGCTCTCACCATTGCTCTTTTGGTTCTTCTAAAAACTGCCATCTCATTCTCCCTCAAATACCATGTCTCACTTCCATATAACATCGTTGATCTCACACAACTCCGATAAATCATTCCTTTCATCTGCAGAGAGAACCTTTTTGAGTTCAGCAACTCTCTACATTCCTTGAACTTCACCCAACCAATTCTCACTCTTGTTGTTACAGCTGCCTCACAACCACCACTTGCGTTTCACTCTATCTCCCAAATAGCAAAAACCTCTCACCGGCTCCATCTCTTCACACAACTCCTCCTCAGGTCCCACAAATCCATTAACCTGAAGAACTAAAATTGTCAAAATATAAGCTAATTAAGATCACATATCCAAACCATGGTCACAGTTATGATTTCTTTTGTTTTAACTTGATGAATAATTAATGAGTTTGAGAATTCCTAAGCAACAGCTGATGAGAGTGACACACTTTCCCAACTATAAAATCAAGATGGCAGCCAATTTGCCTGTTTTATAGTTTTAGAAAAGTTTAGTATGAAAAGAAGATAAGGAAGCTTGGCCCAAGCAAGGTATTATTTAACAAGGCAGTAGATAAAATGCTGCAAGGAGAAAGGGTTTAAAAATCTAATTGATGAGTTGCGAGTTGAAAATACAGTGGCATACAGAGAGATGTTGCAAGTTTTTGTATTGTTGCTGCTGACCAAAAAACTCTCATTTACTGTCATGTAATGATCAAATGTCTGACTCTCATGACAAAGTTGAACAAGTTCAAAGTTGACGAGAGTGCATGATAGTCAATGAGAGTGCATGAAAGCTGGCAGTCAAATGAGACAGAAAGTTTGAACTTGCCTCACTCTCATCGACACTAGTGCTCATTTTACTCCCACTTAGTGATGATAATAATAACTAGCGGTAAGCAGAGCTTAGAAAGTGCAGGCAGGAAACTTAGAAAGTTTTATGATTGGAGGAAGTCATATTACACTCAGTTGAAAATCAAATTTAGTTTATAAAAAACAATATTTTTAGTGGTACCTGCTAGCATCCCCAATAGTTGATTAGGATAAACATCTATTTTAATACGGCCCAAAGATCTTTTCAAAATGCATTTTCAGTAGTTGTGTCATTTCCTGTTCTGTCCATGTGTTACTTTTTATAAATCATTGTATTATTGTTTTGATTAATTTTTTGTAAATTCCTCAAAGAAGGTTGCTCTACATATATGTTGTAGTTCAGGTTCAATATGCAGGGTTGTCAATAAGTTTTAAATAGGTAGAGATATTGTGAAAGTAGACGGCTCTTTTATTAATGACTATCTTCATGATATGTTCAATGTTTTCCATAGTAGTTGGCTCTGTTGTAAAGAGTAGCCTCCGGAGTTCGCCGGTTGCCAGTTTC
Organism: Zoanthus pulchellus; assembly: GCA_027575285.2. Lineage (NCBI taxonomy): Eukaryota > Metazoa > Cnidaria > Anthozoa > Zoantharia > Zoanthidae > Zoanthus > Zoanthus pulchellus. Next base: position 5,850 of record JAOBRB020071546.1, read on the forward strand.
TAATGAAATTGTTGAATATGATTTTGAACTTGCTCAATTATTTTTTATCCAGGGCAATATTTCTCACACTGGGACAAATCAGTATACTATTTAAGGGATTTAGATTTTGGGGGACACACTTATTCCTCTTCAACATCTCCCATCTCTTACCATCCAGGGCCCAGTTGTTCAAATGCTGGTTAAGTTAAACCCTGGGTTAAGCAAAAATTCAAACAATAATTTATTCTTTAAGAAAAGGTAAACAGTTATATTTATAGATACTGTTTGCATTTTTCTTTGAAAATGTTTGTCATTCCCAAAATTACAGCCAAATTTACTGCTTGTAAAATTTTGTAGAAACAAGGTTGTGGGATAAACATTTAACCCTGGGTTAGTGTTAATTGGCTTTTGAACAACTGAGCTCAGTTCCCTATCGTTCTCTTTTTTTGTCTTACAGTACAAATATCGTACCCAAAATGTCCACAGCAGGATTCAAACCCTCGCTGTTGTATGTCCAAGCACTCTATAGTCTGCCATCCTCACCACTGAGCTACTGTGACAGATGTAATGTCATAACCATAACACTTAGCCTAACCTAATGTATCCCTAAACCAGCTAAACCTAAGCCCAATCAGCCTAGTCCTGAAATCTTTCAATTAGTAAACTGATTTGTACAAGTTCAAGGCAAATTGTATCAGTGTAAGAAATACTGCACTGGATCAAAATTTATTGAACCATTTCAAAATCATATTGAACCTGAACTACAAATACAACTAAAACACATCAAGAAATAACAAAGGTGTAAAATAATTTACAAAATCTCAAGTCTGTGCACTGCTCACCGGTTTATATAGCTTTAAGAACAATGTAGACTCCATGTGTGCACATGAGATGAGCAACTGTAGACTGTGTGTCATGACCTGTTGAACAAGCTCTTATCAAATTATCAAACTATTTTGTCCATTCATACCAGTTGGAAGATGAAAAAAGTCTCTCTCTTTAGAAAATGTCTCTGTTGGGATACATACAGCACATGCATGGTACTACCGTTGATAGTTTAACAGATTAGTATTAAATTGTTCTCCCTTAGGTTGCCAACAATAATAATATTAGTAATTAAAATAAAAATAATTATAATAGTAATGTAAATATTATCTGATCAGCACAAAAGTAATAAGGCATTTGAAATAAACAACAAAATTTTTTAATGCAAACATGTTTCGACTTAACTGTCAAAACCTGTATCTACAGTATTTGTAAAGCGCTTAGAGCTGTAAGGATAAGCGCTACATAAATGCAATTTTTTTTTAACTATAATCCATCTTCAGTGCAAATGAACTAGTTGTTTACAGTGTGAAATATATATTATAGAAATAATTTTTATGATACAAACTGTGAGGTGATAGTCGATGAATAGATTAACTAATTACAGACAATGTTAAACTAAGTAGCAGGATATAAGCTATGCATAAAAAAGTAAGTGAGGACAACATACATAAACTATAATGAACACTCCTTTCTCTCTCAAACTCAAAGAAGCCCTTTACATACACAAATACAAACCAGATCTTAACTAACAAATCAAACATTTTAATTCTATTTTTCAGTTATAGTTTATGTATGTTGTCCTCACCTACTTTTTATGCATATCTTATATCCTGTTACTCAGTTTAACTTTGTCTGTAATTAGTTAATTTTTTCATCAAGTACAGGGATCCATATTCACAGTTGTCCAGTCATTCCAGACATCTACAATCTGGCACGGACAACTGAGGTAACTCCAAAAGTTGTCTTTCGGACGAGTTAGGTTTTGTTCAATCTTAAAATATTTCTAAACATTTCTATTCTATTAAAGTATAATGTACATTTTTCCACAAACTTACAGGCTGGTCAATAGGCCATGTATGTGAATGTAAGCAACTTTAGATATTAAAAATATACCGAGGAAGTTTTGTTGATTTGTTTTAGTAATAATACCATTGTATTTATGCTGATAATAGAGACCTTTAGAAACGAGGACCAGGACGAGAACAAGGACAAGATTTCAAGCACATGTGCACTTTTTCAGGCAAACTAGTTGTGGAGAGGACGAGATTTCAGGCAAAATTCGTCCTCTGGAGGACGAGTTTGTTTGAAAAAGTGCACGCGCAGTTAAATTTTGTCTTTGTCCTCGTCCTGGTCCTCGAACCTAAAGGTCTCTAATATCAAGGGAGAAGTAGAACTAGTTAGTGTTAGATTGAATGCACCTAGAGTGGTGTCCATTAACCTGTCAAATACACAGAAACATGTTATAATTAATTACCCTTTACCATGCTGGTTATGTTATGTATCATGTACACTAAAATCCTAGCACCTGACATCCTTGAATAAACTCTCGATACAGTTTTTCATGCATGTTCATTGTTATTTACATCTGAAGATATGCTATGTTCTTAATAGGAGGCTTCTCGCCTTGACAAAATTTACTCTAACTGGTTCTTTTAAAAAAGTGTGTCAGCATACGTGCTACTTTATAGCATGAGAACTGTATATTAAACATTAGTATCACCCAACCTGTATTATACTGTAGTAATTTAAATGATTGATGATAAAGGTTCTTAGTCCACCAGATGTCGGTAGCTGCAGAAGAAAGTGGCAGTACTTCGTCGCAACCAGGCTTCGTGAAGAAAGTATTTGTTACAGTTTCTCAGGTATATTTTGATCATTTTTTGTATTACAAATTCTACTGACAGTTTAGTTTTTTTTTCTTACTGTTTGATAATGTTAAGTTGGCTTGCATCAATGAAAAAAGTGTTTTAATCTCGAGAGCATTGGAATTATGGTTGGTTTGAAGAGGTTGGGAATGTGGTTCATCTGAAGAAGTTTGGAATTATGGTTGATCTGAAGAGGTTGGGAATGTGGTTCATCTGAAGAAGTTTGGAATGTGATTGATCTGGAAAGGTTTGGAATTGTGATTGATCTGGAAAGGTTTGGAATTGTGGTAGATCTGGAGGGGATTGGAATTGTGATTGATTTGGAGAGGGTTGGAATTGTTCATCAGTTGATCTGGAGAGGTTTGGAATGTTGTTGATCTGGAGAGGTTTGGAATTGTGGTTGATTTGGTGAAGATTGGAATTGTGATTGATCTGGAGAGGTTTGGAATGTGGGTGATCTGTAGAGGTTTGAAATGTGGTTGATCTAGAGAGGTTTGGAATGTGGTTGATCAGGAGAGATTTGGAATGTGGTTGATCTGGAGAGGTTTGGAATGTGGTTGATCAGGAGAGATTTGGAATGCGGTTGATCAGGAGAGATTTGGAATGTGGTTGATCTGGAAAGGTTTGGAATTGTGATTGATCTGGAAAGGTTTGGAATTGTGGTTGATCTGGAAAGGTTTGGAATTGTGGTTGATCTGGAAAGGGATTGGAATTGTGATTGATTTGGAGAGGGTTGGAATTGTTCATCAATTGATCTGGAGTGGTTTGGAATGTGGTTGATCTGGAGAGGTCTGGAATTGTGGTTGATTTGGTGAATATTGGAATTGTGATTGATCTTGAGAGGTTTGGAATGTGGTTGATCTGGAGAGGTTTGGAATGTGGTTGATCAGGAGAGATTGGGAATGTGGTTCAACTGGAGAGGTATGCATTTGCAGTTGATCTTGAGAGTTTTGGAATGTGGTTGATCAGGAGAGATTTGAAATGCAGTTGTTCTGGAGAGGTTTGGAATGTGGTTGATCTGGAGAGGATTGGAATGTGGCTGATCTGGAGAGGTTTGGAATGTGGTTGATCTGGAGAGGTTTGGAATGTGGTTGATCTGGAAAGCATTGGAATTGTGGGTAAGATCTTCATTGGAATGTATAGGTTTAATACGAAGTATGGATGTTTTTAGGGTTGTTCATAGAAGAACATGAATATAGATGAGGATTTGAGAAAAAAAGCTTTACAGTAATAATGTTTTGATGATGATTAATGTGATTCTTTAAAATGGAAAGCAGCCCTCAGAAAATGATACACTGAAACTATAGTGTAACAAGTTTGGAAGACACTGTTACACAGCTGTTGTTTTGTTTTGAAATCTTTTTCAGTTGTTTGTTTTTATGGAATAAACAATTTTTTTAAAAAAACAGTAATGATAGTTTTTAATATTATTTAATATTTATCTTCACAGCGATATCAAAAGTTTCTTGATGATACAGTTCCTCATTTGGCTGCAAGATGGATTTCAACTCTTCTATTAATTGTTATTTATATTGTTAGAGTTTTCTACCTTCAGGTATGAATGTTTGATAATAAGGATTAGGATAATGAAATAGCATACAACAATGACAGTGTTTCACAATTATTTTTTTAACTTTATATGCTAATTTTCTTGTTCTAGAATACTGTACCAGCAGTGTACTAAAATATTATAGTTTTATAAAGTTTCTTAGGATATAATTTTATATGTTATAGTTATATGGTTGGTTCAATTCAGTTAAGCATATACAGTATAAGCATCTATATCCAGGTTATGTGTCTCTAAATTAGTTTCTTGGATTTGAAGATCTTTTCAGGTAGAGAAGTCTGATTAGTTACAGTATATTATTTTGTTTCTAGGGATGGTATATTGTCACATATGCACTGGGAATCTATCATTTAAATTTGTTTATAGCATTTTTATCACCAAGAATTGATCCAGCGCTTGAGGAAGCAATTGAAGGTATGACTTGGAACAAGGTGTCTGAATAATGTTTCGTTTTTTTAAATAAAGCAGAAGAATTTGGTCAGCTATCTCATATTCGTGTATTTCTCTAAACTTTCAAACCTCGGTATTCATGTGAGATTGTACCTCCAAAAGAACATATGGTGCTCTATATACCAGAGACATGTATTCAATAACATTAAACACTTTTTCAGGGCCATTAGAATACTATAGAGACTATTGTCATACATTACATACATACATGTATAAGTTATACAGTTCTGTAATTCTCACACATTAAAGTCGATATAACACAGATTTTTTTTCGGCATTTTCTCACATTTAATACTTGAAAAAGACATTGAAGTCCTCAAAAAAAAAAACTGAAACACTTTTCTTTGCATCATGAAAACCCAATTTTAAAAAAAGAAATTGTCCAAAGTCTGGGTTTTAGATTTAACATCACATTGTTTGCAACTTGCATTCTTATGCCATCAGTATAATTGGTGTTTTGACAGTTTTCTTTATTTGGCACTCCGGCATGCAATAATTATCTTCTGCTATATTTCTTTGTTTTACTCTCCATTGCTGTTTATGTTTGTATTTGTATAGAAGCAGAAACTTCCAAATATATAGTTTTTGCCAATATCAAGTTTTGTGTGCAATATTACTAACTTCACTCTATGTTTGTATCAGTTGATATATCTCGCATTTTTTACCTCAGAAAAAAGTTTCAGGTGTAGAATGAATTATAATACATTGTTTACTGCTTTAATAAATGTTCTTCCTCGGAAAATATTTTCATCTCAGATATTAAATCTTTTATTTGAATTATCTTGTTATTGATAAAATGAATTAACTGTTCCTGTTATGTAGATGATGGGCCGTCCTTGCCTACCAGATCAGACGAAGAATTCAGACCATTTATACGAAGACTTCCAGAGTTCAAATTTTGGTAAATGATTTATTTATTGCAACATTCACTCCAAAATTATTACATGGACCATTAAAACAGTAGAAAGTCAATTACAAGGCTGTATTATGTTATCTCTGTTGGTTCATTGGTAAAAGAAAATAGTAAGGAAGCTGTCATTTACAAAATTTTGAATAGTACTTAGTCTAAGAAATGGAGAATTAGATATTTCTACTTGACATATGGGAGTAAGAAAATAATGGGAAAAGAGAATTGAAACTTCATAATTTATAATTATGTGCATATCAAAAGCATTAAACTCAGAGTGTGCACATACAGTGTAACATTGAGGAAGCTGATACACCCTTTCATCATCTCCATTGTCTCTACATTGGCTGCCACAATCTAAACACAAGTGAAATATTTTTATTAAGAATAGAAATTACAGTAAGTGACTTTATCATTCCCATAAAGTATTTGGTCTATTAATAATTTTGACACAAACCTTGGCTATGATAACTTTTGTTAGTTAACATGCTTATCCAACAATTGTCTTTGTTCAAATTAGCCTCACATGCTGCATATTCTGGCTGAAAATTCAAAAGGTATTGTACCCCAATTAAGCATTAGAGCACAACTTTATGACTTTATCGGTGAAATAGAGCACGCGTGATGTTGGGAGAGAAACGAGAACATTGTAAAATCACGTGCCTTCGGCTCGTGATTTTACAACATTTTTATTGTCTCTCCAAACATCACAAGTGCTCTATTTCGCCCAAAAGTCATAGAATGTTGTGCTTTAATTCTTTTATAATATAGCAAAACAAGCGACAAAACAAACAAGCAAGCCAAAACTATGACTTTATTGGTGCAATAAAACATAGATTTGAACCAGTCAGAGCACGCATTATATCGTAGCTATATTATAAATGAGGCTAGTAGTATGACTTAATACAAAAGAATAGTTAAGAAATAGTTTGCATCCATGAGGTAGGTCACTCTATATTACCAAATGATATAATTTATCATGTCTACACACATGGATGTTATTCATTTGCCTTAATTTTTAAAAAAGTTTAGATTTTCTGTAAGATGATTTTGGGTTGTATGGAAAGAATTAAAGATTGTCTTTATTTGAAACAGGCTAGGAGCTACAAAAGCTGTTGTCATTGCAATGTTCTGTACATTCTTTGAATTCTTCAACATTCCTGTGTTCTGGCCCATTTTGGTGATGTATTTTATCATCTTGTTCGTCATAACAATGAAAAGGCAGATCAAGGTTAGTCGAATTTTTTCTTGCTACAAAAATTTTTTAATTAAGCTAAGTTAAGCTAAATCCTTTATGAGCCTAGTGGCCCATGGGGCTGGCATTTATCCACAGTTGTTGTAGTGTTAAGCGAATGAGAGTCTTGGACTCTCCCAGGACAGGACACTAACCATTGCAGGTTAGCTCCCAGCAAACGCTGGTACTTGTTTAGGATGGAAAGCTGAGTTCACTTAGGTAGAAAAGAAGGTCAGATAAATTTACTTATCTCGGCATAGTGCCGGGATCGAACTTGGGACCTTGTGGAAAGCAAAGATGTTACCAATTGTGCCAACCACATCTGTCCGAATTAAGCACTTTGTATCAAATGTTTTCTAAGTCAACATTCACGTGAAATAGAATCAAACACAATTTTATTTGGTATCTTACATAAGAGCTTTATTCACATGTTGTGTTGTTAGTTACTGAAAACATTATTCGCTTGCATTCCAGCATATGATCAAGTATAGATATCTTCCATTTTCACATGGCAAGAGGAAGTACAAAGGAAAAGATGATGCGGATGTAATCAGGTCATAGTGGTTTTATTAAGTTTTCTATAAGGTTCATAATTATTATTACTGTAAGTAAAGAAAGAAACTGTTTTATTAGAACCAAACTTGTAACCTTAATTAATAACCAATAGTACATGTGCTGCAAACAAAAAAAGTAAGTAGTTTCTTTGGCTTTCAAAACTTGTACCATGAAACTTTGCTGTGATTGTGGCCCTTTTCTGACTGGCATAATCGGGTTTCTGGTACCTGGTTTCTTTGTGTATTTTTGTGACGTGATATCATAGTACTTTCTTGCATATGTTTGATTCCTTGCAATATAGGTTTTAAATGAACTATCAGGATACAAACATACTGTACATCTGAACATTAAAGTACTAAATCTTCTGATTAGAAGATTAAAATGATTGTAAAACAATATTTTATGTTTTGATATGAATGAAAATATCTACTATTATAAGTTCTTAAAAAGTTTCAAATGAAATGCAACATGAATTAAGTCAAAAAATGTTTGATAAGGGTATTAGACACTTGTTACTTCAAGCTTGCCAGTCTCCATAGGGTTAAATGCATGATCTTCTAAATTAGAAACAACGTGACACTAAACGTTTTTCATGGCACTATTACAAAACTTATTAACCCTTTCACTCCCAATCAGTTATCAACACTCAATTTGTCCGTACATTACATATACAAAATTAATAAAACATTTGGTAATGAGAAAATGAGAGTTGATCACATAAAACAAACTACTGAAGATTAAATGTGAAATTCTCTCAAACTTGTTCCATGAAAAGATGGGATCAAGTTGGGAGAACTTAATAATTCAACTGAGAGTGAAAAGTTTAATAGACTCTTCTATAGTTTTATGTTACATGTAGTGGTGCTCACTGCCCTGGAATTCCTAAAACTTCTGGAGTCTTTAAATGTTTTTCTAGGGCCCTGGATAGCTCCTAGAAAAACAGATAATTTCCCTAGATTCTCGGAAAACTCCTAGAATTTAAAAATTTTGTACAGTTTTATAAATAAACCAAAACTGGAGAAATATATGACTCATTATAACTTTCTTGTTGTATTTAGACTTAATTTCAGAATTTTTTTCAGGGAATTTTTTGGGAGGCTAAAGAACTGCACAGTTGTTTTTGTGGCGTTGTTTCTCATGACTCATGTTTTTTACATAAGAGAGTTTGGAGTTGGATTCTGGAAAAATACATTTTCTAGACTTTTACTTCGTGTAAAGGACACAGCTTACCCCAACCTTATTTCTAGACTTTTACTTCGTGCAAAAGACACAGCTTACCCCAACCTTATTTCTAGGCTTTTACTTCGTGCAAAGGACACAGCTTACCCCAACCTTATTTCTAG
>JAOBRB020071652.1:0-14573 GCA_027575285.2 Zoanthus pulchellus
CGTAACAGATTTTAAACTCACTGGACCACCAGCCTGGTTTTTTTTATTTTCAGTTATAAGAGAAACCAACTCAGTATCGTCCCAAGCGTTACATTTTAAAATGATAGGTTGACGCACCTAGTTTAGCTGTTTCAGCACTTGCCGTGGCGGCCTCCGCCATCTTTCTTGCTCCCGTATCGAGTGCCTGTGTTTGAAGACATTTTCGCGAGTGAGCAACGGGCCAAACAAAGCAAATAATATCACTGTACAACAGCGAAAATGATCAAGTTTTTATTCTTACCTGTTTCTTTCTTTTTCTTCCGGGAAAACCCAAAATATAAGTTTGAAATTCAAATTATCTCGTTAAAAAAAAACACCCCACACGAAGAAACAACCACCAACTGAAAGCTTAAGAACCCAGCTTTCATCTGATGTCCTGTTCGAGGGAGATTGAGTAGAAGCTCACTACCGAATATGGATGTAATGACGCCGGGCTGAAGCCAAGATCGGTGCCATGGTAATGATGGCGGAAAGACAACATGAAGGAACGCACAAATTACAGGCCCGTTTAGCAAAAACCAAGAAAGTTTTTAAATTTATCAAAGTATAATTCAATAAGGTAATTGTATAAGCTATAATAAAACTAGTTTTTCAACCTCTGAAGTAATAAACTTTGTAAAATATTGGCTCTCGATTTCGAGTGACTTTTCTGTTTTTATTGTCGAGTAAACTTCCTGTTCTAATACCAGATCCCCGGCCGAGCGCGGTCCCTACTGAAGCTGCCACTTTGCTTCAAACTGTTCAGTTCAGTTTCTGCCCTAGAGAAATTCGTTTAAGTGTCAAAACAAGATTATTTGACATAAATCATCTTGACAGATAAGAAAGCATTGAATTGACCGAAAATGTGAAAAGCTGAAACTGATCGTAATAAATAGAGCGTCTTCCCACATTCTCATGAGACACAAAAGACAATAGACATAGCGGCCATGTTGGGGTATAAAACAAAAGAAATAATTAAGATTCTTTTGTTAAGAGTACCCCAACATGGCTGCCTTGACGTCAAATAAAACGCTCTATGGTGCGGGTATATACGTACGGTAGACAAAAAGTCTGTCTTGACAACTTCTAGCGGTACTTTCAACGAGGCGTACGCTTTTCATAACACTCCAGGTCCAACATTTTGGCGCCACATCAGTGATTACTTAAAATGCTCCCAAAGAAAAAAAGTTGCAACCAGTCGAAAACTGACAGCAACACCACATGACTGGCAAATTGTAAAGTGATTGAAAAGCGTCAAAATACTCTTTGTCGCAAAAATCTATTTTTGCGGACATTTTAATGTTATATGGTGATTCAATTTGAAGTTATGATACAAAATGTTGATAGAGGCAGTCTTTCTCTGATTGAGCAATTCATGTACAAGCTAGATAACAAGTGTTTTGCACTAAAAACGCAATTTAAAACAGTAAATACAAAAGTTAAATATAAACTAGGGCTTTGAAGAGGTCAAGTTTTAATGTCGAACTCGAAGAACTATTTTATTCTAAATGGACTGATTTCTTGGGAAAGCCGTTTCACCTGTGTATGTTAAAGGAGTATTTTCTTTTCACACCTGTAATTAATCTTACGCCAGTTGAGGTGAGCGATATATTTTTTCAAAAAAAATTTCAGAACTATTTATCCAGTTTATTTTTGGAATAAATGAGTTATAGTTTGCCGAGATAAAAGAAATCAAAGGAAGTGTCTATTGAGATAAGTACTGCAGAAATAGTTGAACAAATCTTCATTTTAAACTCTGCAATAAAAGTTTCAGTTTCACATCATTGCGAATGTATTTTCTTGGCATACAGTAGAATTCGTCCGATGGGCACGGAAATAAAGAAAGTCGATAAGGTCGAGTACCAACACGAATTTAATGAAATTTCAGACCATTTACAAAACAGAAATTCTCACTGATGCCGGCTTATTTTAACAATTTAGTTACACAAATTGACACGTATTTGATTCTTTGATATTCTGTAGCCAGTGTAACTTTTTGTTTTTCTATTTATAATTTAATACAGTATTGTATGTAAGAGTCAAGTTTTGCCGGTGCCGAAATACTTTTATGAATGTTCGCCTATTCAGTATGATTGATGGTTTTATCATCAGAGCCAAATACGAATTTTTGCCGGTGCCGAAATACGAATGTTCGTATATTCAGTAAGATTGATGGCTTTACTCTGAGCCAACTACAAATTAAAAATGCTCTTTATAATATTTGTTTGTATATTTAATGTTTTTGTTTTTAAAGAAAGCTTTCAGTGTCTCAAATATAAAAAGACTTTGTTTCTAAGAATATATACACAACAAAAGAATTTTAGATTTCTGTTCTAAAATTTGTCGATGACAAATTCATTATAATTTTATATTTCTTTTCCTTTTCTGAGCATGAACAGCTGCGGAAGTCGGCTATAGAAATTTCACTCTAAGACAGTGAAAGTGAACCTCGAGAACGCTGACAAAGTTAAACAATCCGGATTTTTATGGTAATCAGACTGGAGACAGAATTTTAATACACTTTTAAAATACCCTACCTACGCAATAACCATTGTGATAACACGAACAACACAAGCCTTATTCCAAAAAGACCATTGCCAAAGTTAACCGCGACATGGTGTGATACACAAACCCTACTTGTCTCCTGAACTGACAAAAGGGGGCGGAAATTCCCTATCAGAGCATTAAGTTCACCCAAGATACTTGGCAATAGTTTCAACAGATCACAGTCTATTGGAAAACTTTGCTGCCAACAGATGTCTTTTAATTTTCGAAGCGCTGAATATTGGTTCTCCAACTTGAGCAAAAACTGGTAAGTATTTTGTTATTATTCTCATTATTTCAGTTGTGGGCAAGCATTTTTGAAAATAGTATCACTGATTGAAAGTGTCTGCTTCGAAATAGCATAAAACGCTGAAGGAAAGTTAAGTTCAGTTCGGTAAATTTACGAGTGTATGATTAGTGTTACGGAGTCCGGAAGAATTGCACAACGGTTTTCACTTAATAGACTTCAGCCAATACCGAGTTTACGGTTTTCTTTACAGCTAGAAACGTTTAAAGTGAGCAAAAGAAATGGAAATTCAAATATAGACGAATCTCAAGAATCTACTAAACAATTTTAAAAAAAGAATAGTTTAGTTGTGGGCTCACTGACTGAACATTCCTAATAGTATACTTTAGCTTGATGTTACAGGTGTAGAAAGTAGTTTGTTTTTAATCGCATGACAGTTTTTCCTAAGCTCTTAAACGCTTTAAACAAGAAAATATCATTTAATTGTTTGTCTTGCTGAGCTTAACTTAAACAATGTGCGATGAAAATGGGCCTTTTCTAGATATGATATTTAGAGAAAAAAGCGAATGACTTGAATTTTCATCTAACTGCATGAAGTTAAGCGTTGAAAAAAAAGAAACTTAAATGTGTTCGAAAAACTAAGCCGCGCTCAGTTATACGAGTTGAAAAGGAACAATTGTCGTTTTTGGGTTCATTTCAAACACGTTTTTATGCCAAGTCCATTAATTGCCCACTTTTTGATTCGTGTAACTTGTAATAAACTAAAGTCCTCAATTTCTCATTTTCGATCAAAGCCTGATGAGACCAGTGAAAGTCTGTAACTAAAAATGCAGAACAATTTCGGTTACTTGTAATTAGGATAGAATAAAAAAATGACACTTAAGGGGAATTTTGATTCTCATCCAAATTTTATATTCGTTTAACAAACAAACACGCACGAGATCAAATTTTAAATGCAAAATGATTTTAAAATTATAGACATTTTGTCTGCTAAGCGTCTCGAATTTCTTACGATAGCAAGTTAGAATAAGGCAAAAACAAAAGTGAATTATTTATGTTTTTTTTTTCATTTTTAAAACTGACAACTTTACAATCCATTTTAACCAACTGGTTCCTAAGAAACCAGTTTTCGATATTCATTTATTTTAGCACAAGAAGTTGGCAATATGTCTGTAAGGACGAATGTGTGCCCGTTTGTAATGAAGCAATGACCCAACTAAAATGTTTTTATCATGTTGCATAACAATTTTTAAACTTACGGTTTTTGGATTCATTCTTTCCTTATCTTTTTTATAAAACAGTTTAATAAAGTTTAATACGACCTGTTGTGAAAAGAAGTTTGCGTTTCCTTAACAAACTAAGTGTGTTTGTTTGAAGATGGTTTGGTAATTAGTATGTCTTGTTAATGCTTTAAATTCTGTTTCGTTCACGTTGACACGTCAAGCAAAGGGTTTTTACAGAAATTGTCTCAGTTGCCCGGAAAAATCGAAAACGTTAGTGCAAATATACATTTGCCAACGGCACAAAGGTTACTGTTTTAGAACTTCTGTAACTGTTTAACAAACGTTAGATGCTGGGTAAATTTTTTTGAATTTAAAAATATCTTGAAATGAATAAAAACTGTCGATAATTCCATAATATGATAGATCGGCTAAGATGAAACAATGCCAGAATGACCAGAATTAAACGTGTGCTATTTTCATTTATCAAATTCGTTATATATACATAGCTGCGCGGTACCAGGGTAAGTTAGTGGCTGTTGAAACTGTCTAATGAAGCTTCTTTAGATCTTTTATGCTCTCTTATACTGATTTTTTTACGAATTATTGATCAAGAGCGGCATTACAGAATATTAAAATAAGATTCTTTGAACTGCTAAATACAGCTTGGTAACGCTTAGCCGTGCTGACTATCTGAATTTCTGCTGTCTTAGAAAAACCCTCAGGATCCAACTAATGATTTTTAAAAGATATTTATAGATTTACTGTTCAAAAAGCAAAGAATAGCACAACGGGAGTACAAGTTTTCAAATTTTCGTCAAGAAGATGAGTGTTCTAAACTACAAAGCTTTCTGTTAGAAACAAAAATTAAATAATATTTAATTCACTTGATTGACAACTTTTCGGATTCCATATATAACATATATTGCACAGGATAAACATTTAGAAATATAACATTATTTTATTTATTATATCTCTTCATTTGGCTGAGCAATACTTGCTAACAAATATATTTTATACTGTCAAATGGCAGTCAAATGAAAGTTTTGAGACTGTTGAACAAAATAAGTTGTTTTTGAACATCCTTAGTTTACATTGATTGATAGATATACAGTGGCACACCTGCGCGCATTTGAAGCCGTGCCTGTCTTCCCCATTAACAGATCCGTTTGATGATAGAAACGTTTAACTTTGAAGCCAGCTCTCCCACCATCTTGTTTTTTTTATATTTAAATGAGAAAAACTTCGTTTAGTTTTGAAGCGAGCTGGTAGGTTTCATTGAGTTGCCTGTTGTTTCGTGAGGTGCTTCATAAAGTGTGTAATGCGCAGGTTGTGAATTTTGTATCGCTCTCTCTATAATCAGATTAGAAAGGTAAATATTTAGATATATCTACTGGTCCCGCTTTGTGAGTATTAAATTTTGAAGAAAATGTGTTACTGTTTTTGTATACTACAATTTTATGCCGATATCGCGCCTACAGGTTTCATATCGCTGGTCCCTAGCTTCGTTGATTAGGTCTTGTAGTTGTAGGGAGTTTTTCTAGCCATTTCCGTTGAGCAAAGTTTAAACAAATGGCTTATTTGCATCTCTTTATATGGCAAAGCGAGATGAAAATCTTCTTGTGTTCAAAACCATCTCTCCCGCACTCACTTTGCTAAAGTTCTCGATAAGAGATATAACTTTTCTGTCTTCATTTGAGATTTTAATGTAGAGCGAATCATTTATAATTGCAAAATTAAATATCACTGCTTAGTTTCCAAAGAATACAAAACTATATTTGCTTCTGGCAATGTTTTAATACTTTTGCGGCTTGTTTGATTTTTTTAAATTTGTTGAATAATAGAGTAAATTTTCTTAGTCTTAATATTGAGTTTACGTAAAACAACGATTTTTAAAGCCAATTTAAAACTTTTCACACTTACGATCATTAAAAAAGCTTTTATGTACTTCAATATCTGTTATTCATATTTGCATACAAAACTAAAAGGTTGCTAAATGACTTCTTTTGAGGCTAACTTCTGTATGTATGAGATGATTCTCCCCACTCATTAAGAGTTGGAGACCAAAGATGACGTTTTCAAAGTTGAGATGTTTGGCTCGAACAAACGAATGAATGAATACGTTTGCAACAACAGGTAAGCGGCTTCGTTATGCATCTTTTAAAATCGACAAAAAGAAAAATTCAAACAACTCGAATAAGGCTTGACCTTTTTAATCTGAGCTCATTATCACATCACGAGAATTCAATGATGGTAACTCTTCGATTCATTGGTGCCTCTGGTTTTGAAAATCATTCACCTGCTTGAAAATCTCTTTTCGTTCAGTGGAGTCGCAAATCAAAGCTATGGTTAGTGTGACAAACTGCTTAATAGTTTGTCACGAACAATGAGATGAGATGAAGGGGACTAAGACAGTGTTTATATACACAAGCGAATCGAAGTTGTTTAACGAAATTATTTTTTGCGTTTTAAAAGTTGTAATTAACGAATAAACTTTGGCGAACTTAAATACGGCTGAAAAAGAAGTTTTAAACTTTTGTAGTATCTCATTTTATTTAGAAGCTAGGATATCTATATATACTATAGTATATGGATGAAATTCACCAACACGATTCGATAACTTGATTACTAAAAAGCAAGTTGCGCTATCAAGTTCCTAAAAAAAATCGATTTATGTAAAGTCTTGGCTACGGAAGCAAACTAATATATTTAACCACACGACTAACGTAATTCAAATTTTCCGGTTTGTAGATTTAATTCTATACTTTTAGCTGACTACTACTACAAAGAAACTCCCAACCGATTCTCTGCTGATGTATATAATTTTCATGCAATGCACTTGGAGAGAACGTTGTTATCTAACGCAAAGAAAAATTTTCATTTGTTAATTACAAAGCCAGATTCAGTTTAAATCAAATTTTGTAGATAAGCGTTTTTATGACAAACATTTGGGTTAAGTAGACCTTAATTCGGCAATTGTCTGTACTTAATACCTATCTCGGCCGGGAGAACTCGTGACTTTTCGTATAGCACAGCACTCGCGCGATCGCATTAAAAACCTCTAAGAATTTCACCTCATTTGGTTTCTGAAAGAGATAGAATTCATTTAAATTTCCTTTTAAAAACAAAAATGTCATCTAATTTCTTAACGGCTTCATAACTTAAGAAGAGAAATATATTTATCTTGTTTAGAATTTGTTAGTTGTGGATTTGAAAGAGTGCTATCTCGATGGTGCGAATGTTTTCATTTTTAATACAAAGGCGTGTACTTCTGATTAATTTCGTTTTATTAACAATAATAATACGATCACTGTTGGAAACAAAAGCTGAGCCAGCTGCAAAATTTAAATTTTAGCTCGAGAAGTATTATAATAGAAAATGGGAATGCTGTCGTTTTTTCTCAAACAAAATGTTGAGTTTAATCTTGCCAGAACTACAAGAAGGCAAAACTTGCTTGAATGCGAGAAAACGTTTGTACAAAACGTTTGTATTTTGATTGAAAGATGAAAACTAAGTACATAACTTGCCTAAAATCGAAAAAATATATCTGCGTGCATCTTTTTGTTTAGTTCCTTTGTGGATTGAAGCATTCTCCATTTCTTATAGCTCAGATATACAAGATGTCTTCTGTCGTTTGACTAAACTTGTATATTACAAAATTAAATAAACTAGTAAAAACTAAAAACACAATTTCACTTAGCATTGGTTTTTTGAGTTTATTTCTTTATGAATTTATTCTTTTCAAATCTATCGTTAGCATTGTTTTGACAAAAGAATAGCGCATCTCTGACACAACCATCTCTGGCTTATCGAGTTGCGTAGAATAAACTAATATCCCACGAAACCGCCATATATGCTTTTCAAAGGCGGGATATTGTTTAAGCATTTTTTTAATTCGGTTAAATGAAGCCTTAAAAATAGTATATAGAACTCTTTTCATTCGCAGATTTTTGTTTCCGAATGCTTTGTTCAGAAACTAGTAATTTCGAAATTAAATCGCTTATACGCCCCCTGCACGGAGAACTCTGCACGATAAATTGATAAGAAAAAGAGAAAACTGACAAGATAGGACTTTCATCAACAATAGATTTTCTACTTTATTCCCGAGTGTAAATAGCCTTTGATTAGCATAGAAATGGGCTTCTTCGAAATTCAAAGCCACATCCTGATTTTTAATAAAACTGTATAAAAGGGAAACCTATTAGATTTCCAGTGTTTGATTTACGCTTTAGCGAGAGTAAATTATGGCAGAATCGAATAAAAAGTAAACCAATTTTGAACAAAGTCTTGAACCTGTTAAAAGAAAATTGGGTGCGGCATAGTTAGAAGATGTGCTAACGAGTGCCGTATAAATAACGTTATTGTAACTCTAGAAAATTTATCATCTTCATTATATTTGACAAGCTTTTACGTTTGTTAATGGCAAGGGAAGCAACTGATGTCGATTTAAAAAACATTCCACGCAATTTCAGAAATGAAATTTGATTTTAAATCAGATTGATTTTGCTAGTTGAATTTTGCTCGTTGACTTTTGCTAGTTGAAGTACAAGTAAAATTTATTTGACAAATTCTTCTAAAAACTATTTTAAAAATATTAGACAAATTCGAACGCCTAAGATGTTCCATTGGAAAAGACTTGGCTACTCAACAGCAAACAGACCGATATAGGTTATTAATCTAACCATCCGATAAACTACTTTGACCGTATGTGTAGGCATTAAAACCCTAAGGAAATGGAGCCAAAGAGGTTGAAAAGTACGACAGTTTTCAAATTTATTAGCCCTTAGTTAAAAGAGACAAAAAATTAGAGGTGGAAAGAATTAAGACAGTGTATCGAATGACTGTTTCGCAAAACGATACTTGTTCAACCGAGCATATTACCAAATAAAGGCTAAATTTCCAATTTTTGCCCTTCATTTTTAGCTTTAGAATTTCATATCCGCTTTCTTTTGACCAAGTGGTCTCTCTATTTAATAAATATTTAGCAACGGAAACCTCCCAGAACAACAGGTGACTAATTGAAAAAGATAGATTGCTGCTTGCCGGCCGGAAAATATGGACTCGATTTAATTGTCGCTTAGTAAAACTTAGCTTCTTTGAATCTAGATTAACACGGTGTAACCAGAACACTTATTGGCAAAACATTTTAACGATAACAAAACAGAAGCATGTTTTCTTCTTTTTTTTTCTTTATAAAGCGATTTTTCTTAAAAACGTATATCATATTTTGTTTAGATATAGAACATCGATTCATAACAACTCGTCGTCAGAAGCAATACATGGTTTAGTTTCCATTAATGGTCTTTCAGATTTTGAATACGTAATTTTGTCGCTTACGAGTTCGTTTACATGTCAATAGCTAGAGCTAATTTAAAATTTAATCTTCCTTTAGGCTAATAACTTCTCGCAGCTTCAAATAAAATTTGATCGGCGAATTTAAATGAAGTTAAATGACTTGCTTCCCTCCAAGGAGTTTGAAGAAGAAATATTTTTCATTTAGCACAAAACTAGTCCGGATGTTTTTGTGTACTTCAGCAAAAAAATTAAGTTTCGAAGTTGGGAATACTGTTGTTGTAAATTACGTTAGCTAAAAATTGTGTTTATTATTGGCAACACCTCTGAATGAAGCGTTGGCCCCATGCATAAACAAAAATACAAGTCAGTTACGCATGCGCAGCTTGAGCAAAATAAAAATAGACTCTTGAAAAAAAGAACAAGGGAAGGGAGAAGGTTTACTCAGTTGTGAAGTTATCGGGGAAAATCTCTTGCATCTTCCGGCTGGCAAGCCAATGAGCTCAATGTTAAATTTTTAACAAGTAGAGGTTTGTTAGATGCCACAATATTGTCAGATGTGAATGATTTGTTTGTATTTTCTCTTCAAATGCATGGTTAAATGAAGTAGTGATGTGCAGACTTCAGTTGTCCGCCGAATGCCGCTCCTTGCTGTAATAATTTGTGTCCGTTTTTTATTATTGCATAAGCAGAGGTGTAAACGAAGCGTGAGAGTCAAAAACTTGTAGTTCATTTATTTTATAAGAAAGAATCTTTTGAAGTTCTGACAACAACTGCTAATTGTGGAAAAATATGTTGCCGCATTAGTGTCCGTAATTCTGGCACTGAAAATAAAAATCGCTCCTAGCAATTAGTAAATTCTTCGTGGAGTTTTTAATCGTTTCCGCACGCTCTCTCCGCTCATTTTCCCCGAAAGTGTTTTTGGTTGAATGGTTCTATTTTTGGCTCAGCTTTAAGCAAACGTCTTTAAACAAGAAGTGAAAAAAGTCTTGTTAAGTAAGTCAAAGTTTCGAAAATGGTAATTAAGTTTGCAAATGTTGTGGTACCAGACTATTCTCTAGAACAGCTTTAATTGGTCGAAATTGTGTTTCTTTGATATTAACCCAGTGTTAAAATCTTGTTGTATATTATAAGAGCTTCCGTGGAGTTGTTGCATGGACAAACTATCTGGTGGCAGCAACTATATTCCCAACCCTCTTCGTTCTCCTGCATTAATGGTACTGGCATCAACAGCTGAAGCTGCTCGCACATCAACTTCTCCTGGTCCTATGAGTGAATATCATTCTATATACTCTTCTTCCAGTGGGCGATATCTGGACTCAGAGGCAGTTCACAGGATGGCATTTAGCTCTTCACCCTATCAGCATCGACCACAGTTTGCATTATACCACGGGCAGCCAAGTGACCATTATTCTGATAGAGCTACACAAGAATATAGTTCCCATTTCATGCAACTTCATCCCCAGTTAGCTGGGAGTTTGTTGCATGCCAAAACCAGTGGGCCAACTGCATCTTTTCATGGTACCGGTGCTTTTCGCAGAATTGGACCATTACATGACCATTCCTTTCCTTTTCACACTCTGCAACATCAGAGGAGCTTATTTGACAGAGAGCAAAGGGAACAGCATTTAGAAGAAAGATGTTACCCAAACAGCGACAGTGAAGGCAACAAAAAAGAGACTTTGTCCAAAGAGAGAGTTTCACCTATAACTCAAAATGGAGATTTTGAGGAGTGTGTAAATGGTGAATGCAATGAAAATTGTAGTCCCCATAGTGTTACTTCGAATGATTATGAAAACAGTAGAGCAAGGCCTTTAGACATTAATGCTACAGTGGTTAAAATGGAACATGTTGAGAATGGGATGTGTGAAGAGCATAGCGAGGATGATAAAATAGTATTGGAAAAACGTAAGTAAAAACACTCTTTTCTGTATTTGTTTGTTGTACGTAGTAAATGAGATTGGATCATATCTTAAAATTTTTAGTAATTTGTATTATGATACAAGTATTTCCTTGACTGAAAAAAAAAATTTGCACTGCTCGGTGTACATACCAGTAATTAATATGTAAAGTAATATCCAGCCCTTACTTCCATACTAGGAGCGATGAAACTGACTCATAAATGTCTCAGTACAGAAATTATGCCTAGGAAAAAATAAATCTATTTTTGTTGCTTCTTCATTTTAAAATCATAATATTTAACTAGATAATATGGAAAGTTCTTGATGTAGCAAATGATGGTAAAATATACAGTAGGGTTCTATTTTATTTTGGTTTTGTATTATAGTATATTGTCTAGTTTACTTTTATTTGATAACAAGTTGTGGATAGTGATTTAAGTTTAAAGTTTGATCACAATTTGGCACAAAATTGAACTGAGTGGATAATAGCCATTACGAAACCAGTCTAACCCTTGCAAGCATAGACTTTCTTAAAAAACCTAAAATGATAATGAATGACATAATTTATGTACAGTTAAACTTAAGATAGATTTTTGACCAGGTTTCTATAAACATTTCCATTGGGAAATACCTCTCATATCATATTATTTGATATTAAGATTCTCTCTGCAGATGAAAGTAATGATTTATCGGAGTTGTGTGAGATCAGCGATGTTACATGGAAGTGAGACAAGGTGTTTGAGGGAGAATGAGAAGGCAATTTTGAGAAGAACTGAGAGAGCGATGGTGAGAGCAATGTGTGGTGCGAAACTGATGCAGAGAAGGAGGACTGAAGACCTAATGGAGATGTTGGGATTGAAGGAAACAGTGGTTCAGATGGCGAAGGCGAATGGAGTGAGATGGTATGGGCATGTGTTAAGGAGGGATGATGGGCATGTTTTGAAGAAGGCATTGGAGTTTGAAGTGAAGGGAAAAAGGAAGCGAGTACGACCGAGTAAGACATAGAGATTGCAGGTGGAGAAGGAGAGTAGGAGTGTTGGTTTGAAGAAGGAGGATGCAGTGAATCAAGCTAGATGGAGAGTGGGAGTGGGAGAGATTGCTGATAGAGTGGGGTAAATGTGGCTACCCTCGTTTATAGGGATAAAACTGGATCAAAACTGGATTGATAATAATGAAAGGCAAAGAATAAAATAAAGGACTTTCAAAAATTGCTTCATCGGGGATGTTAAAAAAAGAAGATGAACTTTAAAAATTGTTTTAAGTTTTTTTAATCAGAGTGTATACTCTTTCTGTACAGTGACAAAGTCTAGCTTTGGAAGAAGGGACGGGTAAGGTCCCTCATTCAGTATCATATTAGAGGAATTGAGAATAAGTTAAGAAAGCTCACACCAGTTTTAGAAAGAACTGCATCCCCTATTTATTATTTAGGAACTTTTTTAAAGTCTTCTTCATAGCTGTTCATTTCCCAAGCATTTGTTATGACAGTTTGTTTTAGCAGAGATCAAAATAAACATAAAGACAGACTCAATGCATTGGAAATAGGTTTTAAAATGAAAACATAATTTCCAAAAATGAACAAACTATTTTTTTTTCCTGCGCACTACTACTTTGTCTTGAGATTTTGTTTCAATGAAATGATAAATGTTACAGTCTAGAAATTTTAAAAATTATAGAGAAAACAATTCATACAAACAAAATAATTATGACAACTTTGAACATCACAAGAGTATTTATTCTTGTAAGAAAAGGTGTAAGATTCTTTTGTGAATGAATAAATTATTTATATATCAAGAAGAAAAAAACTGCTAAATCAGAATTTTGGTAAAAATGTTATTAAAATAGTAAGACTTTATTTGCTCCCTGTTATATTTGATGCAGAAACTTTTTTGTAAGTTGTTTTCAAATTCTCAAAGGCTATTTTTGGAACAAAAAGAGAGTTAATGGGAAAGCCTTAGATTGGTGTTCATATCCATGTTAATTGTAAAGATCAAGCATTGTTTAAAAATATTGATGGGTAATACACTCCCTGAGGAGTCTTTGACATATGTTTGATTTGCATAAGAATTAAAATGCTTCAGGTCCACCTTAGTAACCATAGTAGCATAACATTATCCTAAAATACTACACTTTTGTTAAAAATGGGGAATAATGTACATTTTCATTTGTCTGTTAAGTACCCTGATGTGCTGTACAAATTGTTTATTATAAACGAGCTGGTACTAAAATATCCGTTAAAAATCCTTTAAGAAATGGATTGAGCTACTGTTCTCTCTATTTTAGTTTTGTTGATGTTTATAATGCTATATTGAGTTTACTCTCAGTTGATAGTTAAGTAGCATATGGCAACATACTGTATACCATTTTTATTTGGTTTATAAACTGAAATAATTTTTTAAATTCATGTTTTTGTCCTATTACTGAGTCTGTTTATGCTTTTGATTGGTCAAACTAAGTTACTACAAAGCATTTTTGGAAATTTAAAGTACTGTACTGTAGATACATTAACTAAATAATTTATTTTATGCAGCACAAATAGTGCTCAAATGTAGTTATTTCATTTCAGTTATATAATGTAGCTGTTGGGAATTGTTTGAAAGCCAAAGCAAAGAACATCAAAAAAGGAATTTTTTAAATCAAGATTGTTATGTGTCATTCTAGCATTTGCTACTGCTTTTCACTATTTTATTGTCAACATCGTTGGTAATTCTACAGGGGTCTGGCTATTTATGTCAACTCTGAAATTAATAACATGCTTTCGATCTCGAAACTTTCTTGTTTAGGTTTCCTTGTCAATATTTTCTTTTCTTGAAGAATGTGCCATTGTATGAATAATTGGTGATAAACTCAGTTCACTTGTACTTGTTAAGCATGCAAACAAAACTCCTTAAAACATGTGTACACACGGTGGCATTGTATTGTGTCAGTTATGCTGAGTTTTGTCTCAGCACACAGTATAGCTGGTGTTTATCTCAGGTTTCAGTCTTGCTAAAAGGATGAGTATCATTGGACTCTCGCTGGATGTGATACTAATCCATTATTATGAGTCAGGTTGGCATAGTGGTCATCAGTCGTGCCTCTATGACCCTGGATCGATACCTGGGTTCGGCATGTTGGCTGAGTTGTTGATCTCAGTCTGACTATGAGTGTTTTTCTCCGAGTACTCCAGTTTTCCTCTGTTGGCAAATTCAACTTTCATTCCAAGATCTGAGCTGCAAGCAACTAAATATTAGCCTTTGGCTAGGAAGATTAGGCAAACCAATTCATTTGCAATTGATTTGACTCCTAAAAGGGCCTAAACCGCCCGCACGATATGGTACTGAGTTAAAGAATTCAATCTTTCTTAAACAAGAA
>JAOBRB020071760.1:0-14572 GCA_027575285.2 Zoanthus pulchellus
TCAAAGTCTTAATCGATTATTAGTCACTTAAATGTATCAAAAAGAAAATTAAACATTCGTGCGACGTGCGCGAAACAAACTAGTTAGTTTAACCCTTTCACTCCCAGTCACTAATCAACATTTAACTTCTCCTTATGTAAAACCAACATATGACATTTGGTAATGAGAAAATGAGAACTGATCAATCAGAGCAAACTACTGGAGATTGAAAGTGAAATTCTCTCAAACCTTTTCAATGAAAAGCATGGGATCAAGTTGGGAGAACTTAATATTTCAACTGGGACTGAAAGGGTTAACACTTCTTCCTAGACTATCGTCCCTATTATCTCTTAATAACATTTGGGTGAATTTACCAGTTCATGTATAAAGTCTCTTACATTGTTTTTGCTCAAGGACCTTCATGATCTAATGCAATTACCATTGCTGCAATATTTTAGTTTTACATTGTTGAAACTGAAAAATACCTTCTCAGGGATGGAAATATTATATTTTTCATTTGAAAGAGCGTGAGTCCAACCAAAACAATAAGGTAAAATTTTGGTCGAACATAACCTGAAACAAAAGGTGGACCTTAATAAACTTTAAATTACTTTAGTGAGCCATCAATTATCATTCCAGTCCTCAAAATTTGTGAACATTTTTGTTGCTCATAATTGTTTAATATCAGAAATTTCTAATCCTAAAATCGTGTTCTTAGTGAGATTTGAGTGTCAAGATGTGACTTCAGACGATTTTGAGCCCCAAAAACCGGGTTTATGACCTGAGACAACAATAATTATGTGGAGTTGTCCAATAAGCAGCCAGGGTCACAACATGCTTTTACTGATTTAACCCATGGAGTTGAGATCATGTCAAAATTCATCAGTCACTTATCATTACAAAAACAGTGAACCAAAGATGCATATGATATCTCACAAAGGCTAAATTTGGACAGTTAATGTCCGATGACCACCTTTTATTCGCAGCCCTGCTTTATGATGTTAGGGTGTCATGTAACTCCTATAACACTTTACTGTGACAAACAACTTGTGCTTCTGAAATATCGATTTTTTTTTCCTGTTCCAAAATGCAAAATATTTCTTATTACAATTATTTTTAAAATCACTACCATGCTCTTTTTAATGATCACTGAGATTTAAAAAGTTTAAATACAGTACTGAAGAAATAATACCATTCTTTGCTTCCAGCTGGCATTTCACCATCTGGGACGCCCACATACAAGTAATTGTTCTTGTGAATGCCATGCCACTCAGAAAGGTACCTATTACCATTCCTAAGTTGAAAGTTGAACAACTTGGTTTGATTTGAGGGCTGTCTGGAGTCCTTTTCATCATCCATCTGAATTAAGTTCTCTTCAGCCTATAGAGATTAGTTGAGATTTTATTTGATTAAATATCATGAACTTTAAACTGTGAGAAATACTTAAAATCAAACCATTTTCCATAGATTTTAAGATTGCAATTACAAAAAATGAAAAGCATCACATCCATAACATGGTGACAGAAATATAATAACAAAATCATTTTATTTCAAATACAAACATAATAGTATTAATAACAAAAATAATAATTTTACTGAGAGAGGAAAACTAAAGCACACAGAAAATAACCCTCAGTCATACTGAGATTAACAAATCTCACCCCACATGCCAAGCCCAGGAATTGATCCTGGGTTGTTAAGGTGGGAAGCATGACTGATGAACCACTATACCATCCTGACTCAGGGTTCTCAGTTGAAGCCGGTAGTCGGCGAATTCCTCCGCCTGTCAAGACGAAAGTAGCTGCCTGTGCTGGCAATGTTTCGCAGCCAAGGCAAGGTTTAGCTGGCAAGGTTTAGCCGTCTATAATTACTTCTTGGCTGTCTGATCAAAACACTACTGAGAACCTTGCTGACTCCCCCAGAATTGAACTTACATAACAAGTTTTAAAGCAGACATTATACTTATTATGCAATGTTTATGATACTCACAATGAAAAGATTGAAAAATGATATACCATCCTCATCATCATCACCTCCCGAGCCCTCAAGGGCAGAAGAATCCTCGTAGCGGACATCAGGAATACCACTCCAACCACTGTCTGAGTTTATAGTTACAATACATTGCTGGTTCCCTTCAAGAATAATTAATACTGTAGTTATCTACACAGATAGTGTAGATGGAAGTGAGTGAGTAATGGTAAAAAGTAATTAGAACTAGTTCACTTCGATAATAATACCCGGCAGTTACTGGCAATGCACTTCTATACATTCCTCAATATTTTTACAAATCATTTGCAATTAAACAATTGTATTCTTGTATTCTTTATTAACAATATGATCTGATCATTAAATGGAACTTTACTCTGATGTTTGTTGAAACAACAGGGCTCTCAGTTGAAGCCGGCAGCTGGCGAATTCCGCCGCCTGTTAAGACGAAAGTAGCCACCTGTGCGGCAATGTTTAGCAGCAAGGCAAGGTTTATCTGGCAAGGTTTAGCCGCCTGTAATTACATCTTGGCCGACTGGTGAAAACACTACTGAGAACCTTGGAAACAAAGTAGTCACACAGATTTTTTTCTGATTCCATCATTTTTCAGAACAGGTATTCTTTAAAATGTCAGGCGTTAATCATGGTAATAAACTTATTAACCATTAGTTACCTAAGTAATAATTAGAATATTCTTTATTAGTAAAATCCAACTAGTAGGATATTATCAATGCTGCATTCTGTTGGTTGAGCTACTACTAGGCTATTTGTTATAGCCTACCAGTAGCGAAAAGTGCTGACCTAGTAAACCAAAACAATGGTGTCTAAATCGTGTTTTGCTGATATTTCGGATGAGTATTTGAGCTCATTATTGCATAAATCTCTACCAAAAAAAGAAGTCAACAAAATATGGAATGAAGATATTTAACGGTAGGAAATAAATTTGAACTGTTGACAAATGTTACCGTAATTTTGACTCCTTTTGCAACTACTATTTTTATCTTCTTTTTGAAAAACTAAAATGACTATCTATAACAGAATAGTTTTCAAGCCAAACATGCTTTGAAACTCCGATAGAAGAGATGAAGAAAGAAGAGCTAAATGACTGCTTGAAATTTTTTTTTTGCTGCAGTGAAGCAGAAAGACGGAAAAGATTTCGTCTAGTGAGTACGCCTGGCCGTATTTGTATAAATGTTTTGACGCAAAAATAAAATTTAAGTCTAGCGCTCGCCCTCATGGCTTCTGAGTCTGAATAGCTATTGAATCAGAGCCCATTCGGGCTCGAGGAATAATTGTTAAGGACAGATCATCTTTCTACAAATATATTCTGTAGCACGTACAATCCTCGCAATGCTTGAAGTTATCATATCTGATGAAAAATTTACCGGTAAAGAAATATATGATTATTTTCAAATCTTTATATATTATGTCCAAGAAAATAGGATGAAAAATTCTTCCGTTCAGTGTACCATTAGAAAACAAAATCTATTACCATCTCTGAAAAATAAAAACTTGTTTTCCAGTCATAATTTAGTCGCAATATTGCTCAATGCTATCAATTAGGAGCTTAGAAGATCTCCGAATCCGTCGAGAACAAGCATGAACATAATGAAATAGAAAACACTGCGCAACAAAGTAAAAATCGGACAAAGTCTGCTCTTTAGATATACACAAACTGAAGCAAAATATCAAATCAAAAGGAACTTCCGAGAAAGGCACACTTACATGATTGCTTAAGGGCAGTCTTACCCACAAATTGTTGATTAGGGTTTTGATTTTCCTTCTTCTTGTGCGGTGAAATTATGGACCGGTTGCTGCCGAGGCAGGCTTATATTGTACGAAATGAAGAAATCTTCGAACGAATAAAAAAAAACAATTCAATTCTCTTTTCCAAACTAGACAAACTCGCAATCTAACGACTGTCTTCGGATTAATTCCCATGAGCCTTTTAGGTCCAAGTTACCCACAATAACTATCGCGTTGAAAACCGCAGAGCTCTCTACTTCCGAAATAATATCGACCTGACACGGAAAGTATTCGACTCTTTGCTTTTAAGCTATCTCAAGGTCCCGGATCAATAGCACATGTGTGTAACAGTAAAGGACGCTGTTAAATAACAAGTCAAAGGTGGAAGGAAGTTTGGAAGTTTCACTAATTTCTTTCATTAGTAAGTAAGATTCGTCACTGTACTCAACAAAGTCTTGTATTTATTTTCCACTTGTAGAGGACGGTCTCACAAGGACACAGTACTGAAACGATTTGTTTATGTTATTTGTTACATGCTTATGACTAAACTGGTCAGTGACTTCCTCATATGTTGTCATCTCTTCATGTTCATCAAGTTTGGATTCTTTTGTGAAAAAAAACTTATGTTTCTTTCTCTTTTATTATGCTTCGCCCACTTAAATTACGTTTATATAATATAATAAGAGACAAATGTATATACCAATTAAAATGCCAAGAGCGCGCGTTGGATATTAGATGATAAATAGTCAACGAGGCACGTAAAACCGAGTTGGCTATAATAATCTCATATCCAACAAGCGGAAATGTAGTAATTGTTATATTAAATTTTATGAGCTTTCTGAGTCCTTCGATATGGTGTAGATGTTGTAGCAGTTGTGGGTTTTTTTTAACCTGGCTTTTTTTTTTTGATCTAGGATATTTTTATTTGACTATGTTTGTTCTATATTTTGAGAGCCGGCTTAGGGTTAGGGTTAGGGTAAGGGTTATCATGCTATGATGGTAGCTGATATTGCAATTGTCACAGTATCTCAGTGGTAAGTACAGCAGGCTATAAAGCAGTTGGATACACAACTGTGGGTGTTCAAATCCTGCCGTGGACATCTCAGGTATGATTGTTGTACAAGAAAAAAGAAATTAGATAGATAGAAAGCAAAAGAGAAAAAGAGAACTGGAGGGTAAGGGATGAGAGATACAGAACAGATGAGGAATCAGGGCTCAACGTTAGCAACCAGCTGGTCGCACATGCGACTAGATTTTTAATTGTGCTCCTAAACATTTATGTGTGATCACAATTGTGCACCTAAGAATCCCGGAGATTTGTGCAACTGAGCTTATCATCACGTGCACTCGACTGTGCTTCTTCACATGATCATTCTAAAATGACTCTGACTGTTTAGACACGAAATAGAAGCTTGAAATAATAAGTTCAATCATAGGTATGACATAATCAGACTCCAAACGATAAAGTTACATCATCTTCCTTGCATCAGCATGTGTTTTATTTGTCTTTTTCCTCGGTGGTTTCTCCATGTTTTCATTCCATCCCAGCCTTTTTTGGTTTAGCAAAGACGCAGCTGATACATGCAATTGAACATGCAATTGATCAAGTTCATGTCATATTTATGATGTGTTTAGAACTCCGTTTCAGTCTGTGTTAGTTTTAACCCAAAAGTGTATTGCAAATCAAATGAAAGTTGTGAGCAGTAAACTGACTGTATCTTTTCTTAGTGATTCGCATTTTTAATTTCAAAGGAAATGAATGCGGGATTTTTTTGTTGCCTTGAATGTGCCATGAAGTGTAATACTTCTTGAGATTGAGAAGGTTGATTTTAAAAAAATGCAACATTATTATTGTTATCTCCAATGTAGAGTAATAGTCTGATGGAGAAACAGGCACAAGTTCTTTCTAAGTAAAAATAACATGCAAATTAATGATTACTTTTATAATATCTGAAGCTTTCTGATTTTCTTGGTGCCAATAGTATTTTAAGCTGTGCTCCTAGAATTTTTAGCTGTGTGCCTAAAATTTTGGCAGTGCGCCTAGAAATTTACACCTGGTTGCACACATGCTCCCAAAGCCAACAATAAACTTTGAGCCCTGGGAATTATGAAGTTATTTGCAATCTTTTATGTATTCCAAAAATCTAAGGGCCATTTTTTAAAATGAGTCCCCAAAAATATAAATCTCTTTTAAAGATTGCAAAAAATAATGTTGGTTGAAAAAAACAATCTGAAATCAAAAAGAAAAAAGTTCTAAAAAACAACCTGAAATCAAAAATAACCTACAACATAGATAGGAAGAGCACAACAGCTAGGAGCCAGTTACTGTATCTGTAAACATATCTGTAGGTAGCCCTCTCTGTATATGTTGACCAGTTATCATTGTTTCATCTTTCATGGTCTGTACAGGTTCAATCTACCTCTCCTAATGCAGTTCCCAAAGCTATTAAGTCCCAAACATTTTGATTCTGAAAGTTTTCTATAACTCAGTTACACATCCATTTTATCTTTCGCTCCCCGAAGAATTCGTCTGTAATGTTAATGAGTTTCAATGTTTTATAGACAATTATGCGTCGAGGGAGTCGAATGCATGGTAGTCCAGCAATGCGTGGTGGTCGGATGCCACCCTATATGAGAAATCCAATGGGACAAAAGCTTGTTGTTAATCATTCAACTTTTGATCCAGTGCTGGTATGTAGCCCAGAATTTGAGTAAGACTGCTGTTGGATCATTTAGTGTAGTTGTTTCAGCACTTTAACAGTAAAAAGGATATAATAAAAACTAAAGTATAATTACACTGACAGTATGCATTTTGTATTTAAAGTATTCATTAAAACGCCAAGGAAAAATGTTTAAAACTATTAAAGTCATCTTCAGTTTTTTACCCTGAAGATGACTTTAAGAGTCGAAAACATGTATATTAACCCTTTCGCTCCTTTTGCTCATTTTCGAGCCTTTTTTGCCTCTCTTCACTACTGGATAGCATCATGAAGCTTGAAGGTAGCATTTGAGCTTACTTGCTGAAAAAACAGCGAGGTGTCACACTTTTTAGCGATTTAGAATAAACCAGCCATGGAAATTACTGTAGCCAAACTGGATTAAGTTTTTGACATTTTCTACAACTTCCCTTTGATTTGGGGAATAAAAAAAATAATATTGTTAAAAACAACACCAGTATCAAAAGGAGAAAAGTCTTCCTTTCAAAAGACAGGTTCTCCACAAAAAATTTCATTTATACTCATTGGCATTTTTGTAGTCTCTCAGCTAAAAGAGAAGGTCGAGAAAATCAATTTTGACTTATTTATACAATTTTGGGTAATGCTCGAGTAGTGCGTTAGGGGCTCTAGCTAAGTAAATGCCCTAGACTAGTGCACCAATCATTCCAACCCAATTGAAAACGACCTGGGTGGTGCACCAAAAACAGTAGTGCTATCCAACAGTCTAGAACCCAACACCTGCTACCGCAAAACAACTAAAATTCATTTTTCAAAGACTTAATTTTTATGTAAAATGAGTACAAAAATCTACACAAAAATATCGAAATCGAAAGATAAAATTTATTGTCAAGGGATTTAAAGAGCAAAGAAATAGATACCTGCCTTTTAAAATTGATTATTTTATTTGTCAATTTATCTCTTGAAAAATTTTACTAGTGCACATGCATCAATAGCACTTGTCTGAATCCGAATCTGAATCTGTCATGCTTCATAGAACTATGAAAGCACACCTAACCCATGCCTTATCCAAATCACGTTATAAAACTTCTTACATTATTCTATAACAGCCTTCTCAAAATGAGCCGGTTGCTGGCTCAATGAGCCGCCACTTCTGGCAATTTGACCGTCTCCTTGCCGTCAAAAAATGTATTATTTTTACTAACAACAAGGAGAAAAGAAAAAAGAAAACCGCCTCCAACTTTAGTATAACCTGCTCCTCAGAAACATTTTGAGAAGGCTGCAGCTATAATTACAAGTGCATTTAAATTTTTATGGTAAGGTTTTATCTCAGATGATGATTTGATTTGTTACTGTTGTGTCGTAAACTCTGAAACAAAATAAGCAATAGTTTTAAAAGTTTAACAGCTGAATATATTTTAATAATTAGGCTGACAGCTATTTTCCTAAAGCGACTCAGGCTGTGGATGATACTGGGCTGACCCAGGTATGTCATTTTTATTAGTTATGTTCATATTGTGCAGTCTACTCGTGTATCAAACAATCATCCAACATAGGACTAGGTTTACATTCATTTGATTTTTTTAAAAAAACATCTGATATCTGAAGCAGATTCAGTATTTTGGATAGGAAGGGGATTCAGGGGCACGCTCCTGTGGGAAATTTTTAAATTTAAGTCCTTGGGAACATGATTTTGAGCATTTTGAGGGATGATGGTGGATGGCTTAATACCTTTACAAACTATTTTTCTTTCTGACTCCAAGATCTGCCGCAGCAAGAGTTTTACTTAAAAAACAGGCTTAGTTAAAAAAGGAGACTGTTCAAAAGCAACTGATGACACACACAGATTAATCATGAAAGTAATTTTAATTTTTTATTTTCTTATGGAAAAGCTAATTTATGCTTGAAAATATTTGCTTTTGCCAATTTATCTTAAATTGTAATATTTTCAGTTGAAACTTTCCTTTGTTCAATTTTATACAGCAGCTTGGGCATTTTGTTTTATTTCTTTGAATCCAACAGGCATTGCTGAAACGTAATGGGGAGCTTACTCCAAGTGCTGCAGAGCAGGTAGTATAATCGTTCACAACTTGGTTGTTATATCATTTACCAACACTCAAGATTGCTTACATTACAAATACATAACAAAACATTTGGTAATGAGAAAATCACAATTGATCAAACAAAGCAAACTACTGAAGACTAACAGTAACATTCTCTCAAACTTGATCAAAGAAAAGTATGGGCTCAACTTTGGAGAAATTGACAATTCAGCTGGGACTGAAAGGGTTAATGATTTATTATCTATATGATGTGTTTATGTTGATAAAAAAAACAAGTCTACCAAGCAGAGTCTGAAGCTGCAATGGTTAGATCTTTATGTCTTGTGAGATAAAAACAGGCCGAATAGAGTACAGATGTCATGACGTCAGAAAGAGTTTATTTGTGAAAGTTTGATTGTAGTATTCAGAAAGATCAAGATGAAAAATGGCTCCATGCCAAAATTTAGCATTTTGCCACCCATCATTGCTTAGATATTACCACAGTTATGCTCCAATGACTCCATACAAATCCTTATGAAATTAGCCTGGTTCATAATTTCATGAACCGCGCAATTTTTAGAAGGATTTGTATGGAGTCGTTGGAGTATATCTGTGAAAATATCTCGGCAACAATTTGCACTAATATTCTGAATTTTTGCAAGGATACATTTTAAGTCTCGATCTCTCAAATGATTTTGACAAATCTCACAAGTTCACAAATTTTAATTTTTGTGACATCACACTTCGCCACTCAACTGTCTGTTGGAGAATTTAAATAATGTACATTTTAAAACAATAAGAGGTGGTTTAATTTATAGTAACCCTAATAATGTTGTGTGGTCCATTAGGTTCTACTAAAGAAATGTATATAAGCCTCTATAGCAGACAATGCAAGATGCTTGTCAGCCAACATAGTAAAAACTATAAAAATTTTCCTTGTAAAGCACAATTAATTAGTTGATCTTGTTTAAGAGTATTTATTATGTTGAAAAATGTGTTTTACAAGTTTGTCATTCATTTTTTGAGTTTTTTTTTCTTAGATTTAGATCACAGAAAAATAAGTTTTATGTTCAGAAATCTGAGTTATGGCATCATGAGGTTGCCAAAATGTCGGGATATTAGATCATTTGATTTTGTTTACAAGTCTATTTTTTTCTAAATCATCCTTAATAGAAATCTGGGTAATATTGTTAGTATGTAATTCAGTAGTAGCTGTAAATTCTCTTCAATAAAACATGACCCATCTATCTGGTAATTGATGTCAAGTTAAAATTAAATATTGCAATTTAGCAATTTTTTTCTCAGCTAAGCATTGATGTATTATCTATGTTTAGTAAAACACAACTCTGAAGTCCCTTGTAATCGTACTGGTACAATTATAATTTTTAAGAAAAAAAGTCCAGCCTAGTTTGCAGCTGTATGATAATTAAATTTCAAAAATTTTCAACTCGGTACGAACCTTGTCAGGCCTGTACAATTATCAAAATCTCAGTAGTATTTCAAATACTAGCGGCCGTGGTACAGTAAAATTGATTTTGGAACTGCTTATAAAACTGCCTATGTTTTTGTAAAACTGCAGCAGAGCAAATGTCAATATGTACTGCGATCGCCATTTTGTTTCCTTGTTGCCAGAGCACAGTTTTCAGCTGCTGCTCAGTTGGAACAAAAGGTTAACAGTGACTTAACTAACTTGGCCACAAGCTGATAGCCCACACGGCTTTCAGCATGTGATGCATGAGCGTATGTTGATTTGATGTTTGCCAGCTCGTCCTGTCATCCTTTTGCATTGTCACTTAGTGAAGCTTCACGTGAAATGATAAATACAGTAACCAGGGTGTTGCTAATTTGCTTTTCTTCAGTCAGGACTGTAATTAATTCCTTTCCTTGTTTTTCAGTGAGAACTTCAATTTTGTGTAGCTCGTTTTGTTTGTTTTTTTCTGTTTATATTCTGCAAACTAAAATCCTTTTTAATTATTACTTCCAATCAGGCCAGACCAAGTTAATTATTCGAAGCACGGATTTTAATTTAAAATGGTGTGTCAAAATTCAATCAGCGGCTTGTAATTAATTAATGGCAATCATTCTGGAAGTAAGGTTTTTTAGGCAGTGAATATTTGTGTTTAAAATGATAGAAATCTTCTTTTACATCGTTTTGTTTGAAAATGCCGATTTTCACACAGAGTGCAGCGAAGAAATGACAAAAATGTTAAAAGTTTTGCTGGCATTAACTTTAAAGTAATAAATTGTTTTTATTGTGTCAATTTGTCACTTTATTAGCAGTAATTTGTAACAATTATTAAAAAAGATAATTTCATTTACCACTATGTATCTTTTTGTGAGTGTTGGTTTGGCCGACTATAGCTCAACAAAACCAGGGCCAATCTTTTTAAATGGTAGCCTTCAATAATTTTAGACTTCGACATGCAGTACTATTATTCTGACCTGTAGTATTATTAATTTTTCATGCTTTTTCCACACTGTACCATTATTCCGACCTGCATTATTATTAGGTTTTAAAGATTCTTCCACCATGTACCATTATTCTGCTCAATACTATTATTAGGGACTTCAGAGTAATAAAAAACTTTTTAATGTTTTTTTACAGACAGCTGTTCTTAATCTTGTGACAAAAGTAACAGGAATTATAGATAACCTGATTGTTGCACCTGATGGCTCAGAATTGGTAAGATTGATTTATTTGGCTGCTGTTGCATGATTTAATTGTCTGAAGGGCTTGGAATGCATTTCGTTGTTGTGTCTGACCACTGGTGTGTTGGAGTAAACTTCATGATTGGAATAACCAACTGGAAGTTTTAAATTATTAATAACGTTGAGTTATAAAATATCTAATTCATCATCATTGATTTATATAAAAGAATTATGTTCAAATTACTAAGTGATGTTATTAATTAGTCAATTGATGTAATGTAGTTGTTAGTTATTACTGATAGCTAGCTTAGCACTTTGTCAGTCTGAGAGATATTCAGCAGTTTGTAATGATAAACCAAAAGGGTAATAAAGACTTTGCCTGTGTTCTTGTAGGGTGTGGAAGAAATAAGAGCTGTGGGATCTCATAAGAAAGGTACCATGTTACTGGGTCATCCAGTTGCTGACCTAGCTGTTATACTCAAAAAGTTACCAGCAGGTAAACATTAACAAATAATATGAATTCATAACAACAGACTTTTGAGAACACTGCTACCCACTGAGCTATAGAAACTCATGTAGGGAACAAGTCACTTAACTTGGGTAGAGCATCTGATGGGTAATCAGAAGGTCATGGGTTTGATTCCCATTAGGGAATCAGAAGATTTTTTCTTCTGAGAAAAATAAGCTTTTGACAAAACTGGAAATGGTTTCTTCTGGGGATCTTGACTCTCTAGTGTTGCTGTACGTATTTGTCAGCTGTCTTTAACACATAATGCAATGAACTGGCCAAAACTATCAGGCCATTTCTATAACATCCCAAACAATGTATTTAGGCAATTTGCATAGTTACATGCAGGCATCACATAATTTGTGTTGAAGTCAATCACACACTTGTATGTACATAGTTGGGAGTAGTCACATAAGTGACAATTCTCTCAGAGCTGGGAATAAGAAATTAATGTCTGCCGGTCATCATGACCAGATAATTTGCTTGTTCGCCGATCAAGCAAAAATCCTGCAGGTCATTACAGTAAACTTGCCTAAAAACCGAAGAAAATTTTGCACTTGAAGACCCCCGAAACAGCCTTTAAATCAATTTTTGCCGATGTTTTATAGTGTTTAATACTGTGTCTATTTCTTATAAATTCCACTTGTTTTCATTCTTCCGACTTGTTTCTTCCGTACATGGTAGCCATTTTTATCTCTGCATGTGTTAAGCAGGTTGTACTTTGTAGAACATGATTATAAAGGATATAAATACGTGGACTAACTAACGTTCGCATCGCGTGTTTGATTTTTATCAGGAAAAATAAACGAAGTAAACTGTGAAAAATTTATATGTTTAGTTTGTATTTTTTTATTTTTATAAATCCCACCGGTCGTCCTGATCATAGTTAAAGCTTTTTGGGCGGTCATTGGTTAATTATCACCGGTCAATGACCGTTGACCGGCCGTTATTTCCAGCGCTGTTCTCTAGCTTGAAAATGTCTCAAAAGATTGTGAAAATTAAGGAGCCATATATTTGCTGTTTCAGCATCTTATTTCTATAAATTATCTTATCGATACCAATCTTAGTCATTTTAATCCCTTTCAGTCCAAGTTGAATTATTACATTCTCCAAACTTGATCCCACACTTTCTATTGAACAAGTCTGAGAGAATTTCATTTAATTTTTCATCTTCTGTAGATTGCTTTGTTTGATCAATTCTCATTTTCTCATGACCAAGTGTCTTATTTTGTATTTTGTTATTTAAAGGAGAAGTTGATTGTTGATAACTTATTGGAAGTGAAAGGGGCAATGAAGATATTTAACAATGGGATTAGAGAAAATTCTCACTTTACTTCTTCTCTGTTAACACATTTTGCTGAACAGAAGCTGACATACTTGCACTGGCCACTCGAGTACAGAAAGGTTTAAAAGATGATGCAGCAGGTAGTGATATTTCAACATCAACAGGTAAGGTTGCATGGCTGTAGCTTATTAGCAGGTGAGGGAAATGGGGTTATAGGGGAAGGGCAAAATGGCTGACAGAATTTATAGCTTTCTGTTTAGTAAAATGAACCCTTTGACTTCTGATCACCATGCAACAAGTTTCCTGAAAATACAGAGGAATGAAATATTTGCACTAGTTTATAAAAAATACAAAAATTATACAATGGATATAATATACAAAAATATACATTAGATAGAGGTCATACTAATATTATGATTTCAGCTGAGACCCTGTGGCTGAAAACGAAAAATTTTACTCCTTAACTATGATTGTGGCATCTGATCAGTGAAATTATTCTATATAAAATACAGGTCATAATTGTTTTCTGGTTATTCTTTTTATGTTGCACTTTCTTCCCTTTCCTTAATCATCCCCAATCCCTTTTCCCACCAATCTTGCCCCCCATCCCAAATTGCATGGATAAATAATTTTAGAATTAAATAGAAATCCCAGTTTCTTGAATACTCCAGTTAATTGTATTCCCAATTGGAAATAGACCCCCAAAGTACATACCCTCTTATCAGAGTTTAGTTTTAATGTTTTAGTTATACGTACCATAAGTTATTTCATTCTTGTTTAATTCACAGCAGATAGCAAATGTTTTAGCAGTGCTCTTTTTAGCTGTGTTTTGTTCAGAAAAAATAAGAATATTGAAGCTTGAATCTTTTTCAAAGTGAAAACCCTTTCTGAAATCTTTTGTATTTTCAGAATTTCCTATGCAGTCCAATGAAGGAGGTAAGAGTGAAAATTGAAAATATTGAGATATCTGAACAGACATAACTATAATGCTGCTGAAAAAAATACCAAAACAGTTGCTGTTCATCAGTAGGATTCCCAAATTGTGTGCAATTCTACAATTGGTCTCTGCTCCATTAAATCCTGTACCAACTAAAGATCAATTAATTAGGTGAAGCCACCCACTAAGTGAGCACAGAAACTGAACAAATGTATTGCAATTGCTGCTTGAAACTGTCCTAAGATAGTAAAACATTAAAGACTCTCTAAGATACAATAATCTAGTGTAAGTTGTATTTTTTGTCATCTTAAGGCATCATCAGAGATATAATTATACGTCAATGTATCTAGCAAAGTTGACAAATAAAACTATTATGGGATGATTACAGAAGGATCCCTAGGAGTGTAAAATGGTAAATAATGAACCTACAATTTTAATGACTTTATGTTTTCTAAAAGTAGATTTACATATACTCTCTATACTTCTAAATGACTGAAGATGGAATAGGGTTGCTATTTTAAATAATGAACCTAATTATTTAATGTTTTTTAAAAGTATGTTTACTTGTGCTTTCTATACTTAAGCAGCAAAGGTTGGAAAAGCTTTGCTTCAGTCTTTATTCAGTTTAGTTTATTTTCAGTTTATTCATTGCCCTGTACATTTACAATTACATTGTCAATAAATATACATGTTGCGTGCAGATCTGAGTTAGGTATTTTTCCTCTAAGATCAGCCGCAAAACTGAGAGTAATCAAATTTTGGATA
>JAOBRB020071868.1:0-14572 GCA_027575285.2 Zoanthus pulchellus
TTTGATTATTATTAGTTTATATACAACAGCTCCCTGACACAGTATCTTACTTACTCCACGAGCTTACCACAGGATACTGTTGATTTAGTTATAAAGAACATCTCTATTTTCATACCTGACGATAAAGTTGGTCAAGCAGTGTTTTTGCTTGTTTGGTGATTTCACTTGGTGTGCTTGAAGTTGTAGTAAAGAAGGACATTATACCACGATAAATCACAGGACCTTGTATTACCTCTCCGGTGGGAAGAGTCCTATTGGTCGGTTGGGATTTATCGGCCTTCCCATCTACATGCACATAAGGCAACGGAAGGTTTGCGAGACCGCTGGACACATTACTTGGAACGCAATGGCGCATGTAGTCGTGTTCAAGGTAACTTCATGAAAAATAAAGAAAATTAACTCTTAAAATGTCCGAACATTTAAAACAATAAAGACGTTTTCTTTTTATTCAACCAAAAGCACTGCTTTCAAATGCGCCAAAATATAGACTCTTGTAGTACACAGGAAACACAGGCCGAGTAAAAATATCAGCCATATTTCATATTAAATTGATTAATAAGTGATTTTTATTATCCAACTGCCCGAATAACCGTACAAATAACACCATGAGAGGGTCTGGGGCGAGAACAAATATCCAGCCAAATTGCACATTTTGAGCGATATTCGTACTCCAGAAAACTTGTTTTACCGCGCGCGTGGCAGTTTTTAGTTCTAGTTTTTCACGAATAAAAGATTGGATAATAAATCACTTATTAGACAGTTTAGTATGTAGTTTGGCTGATATTTGTACTCGCCCTTTGGGCTCGGTCAAAATACTACAAAAAATCCAGCAATATTACATACTAAACTGTCTAATAAAATACATATCATCCAATTCTTTATTCGAGGATAAAAAAAACGAATATCGCTCAAAATATACAATAATGCAAGATATTAGTACTCGCTCCAGACCCTATCTTATAATGTTATTTGTACGATTATTCGTGCAATGGGATAAAAGATATTGGTATCATCAAATAATTGTGTTGCGAATAAGAATAATAACACTTTATTTATCGTCAATTGCAAAGGAAGTGGTTGCCCATTCTTCTTAGCCAGAGGCACGGAATCGGAATCGGCCAGAAGAGGTTATATTTAGATAATAAAAATGTTTAATTCTTTTGTCTTATAAAAGTCAATGGATTAAAAATTAACCTTTATAGTACGTGGAGCAGTGATACGTTTTGTGAGCAACGACATCAATTTAAAATAAGTTCTGTCAATTTTTATTATTGCATTGAAAGTCATCAAAAATTTAAAA
The DNA here is from genome assembly GCA_027575285.2 of Zoanthus pulchellus. NCBI lineage: Eukaryota > Metazoa > Cnidaria > Anthozoa > Zoantharia > Zoanthidae > Zoanthus > Zoanthus pulchellus. Next base: position 1,301 of record JAOBRB020071868.1, read on the forward strand.
ACATGTTAAAAAGATGCTGAAATTGACTAAGGTCAATAATATGTTCAAAGTTCAACCAGAACCGAAAAATTCAGCGTTCTTACAAAAAAGGGTGTTGAAAATTGTTAGTGCTTTAGATGTTCTAAGTTTTCAAGAGATATTATGACTATGTAAATGAAAAATAAAGCTAAAAATGTTATAAGGTTAAGCACTGATGTGTTGTGGCTACAAATACAATACATGCATGTTTATTTGCATTTCATTTACATACATCAATGATTACAATTTTACATATCTTTGCGTTTTATATAGTTATATTTTTAGTATATGTTTATTTGAGGAAATGCCTAGAGTTAAAATAACCGTGGGGTTCTCGAGTTAGACACTAGACTTGTTGTGTTTTAATTTTTGAGTATAGTATGCATAGGCACCCTGGTGACACAACGGAACAGAACTTTTGTGGTCGACACTTTCGCCAGGCGGTGAATCCAAGGATAAACGTTTTGTTTCTTTTGTAAAATTAATCATTATCTTCTCACTTAACCGAGAAAAAGACGATATGCGAAGCGCGTATGTATGCTTTGATTTCTTTCATGAAACTGTAAACTTTTACAATTTATTGCTCGTGTCATTTTGGTGCTTCATAACCGTATGAAGATACAATTGTTAACCAATGAAAACGCACGCTTATTTCAAATTGTTTTAAAAGTATAGTATATAAATAGTTTGAATCAGAGATCAGTTCGCAGGGATAGCATGACTACTACTATGCCTTTGAATTCCCTTGGAACCAAGGGGATCCCGCATGACACAACATACCTTATAAGCGTGTGTAGTGGCCTGCCGAGATATTCCACAACAAACCGATCGAGAGACTGTGCAAGTGTTTCTCCATGGCTTTGCAGCCAGGCAATCCTGGATGTGTTTGAAATGTATTCAATGTAGCTTGGATCGAGAATCACTGCAGCTTTGTAATTTTGTCTTATTCCTAAGAAAATGGAAGAAGTTAAAATTTGACATGAGGAGTATAGAATTGATCTCATAATAAACAAGCCATGGAGATCAACAACGAGACTCATTTTGTAACAGAGAGCCAGGTTACCCAAAGGCGTCAGGAAGCAAACTACAACAACAACAACAACAACAAAATTAACAACAACAACAACAATAAACTTTATTTTCACCTTCTTTAACAGATACAATCACAATGGAATTTAAAAGAAAGATGAAGGTGCTGGCCCTCTAGAATAAAGCTACACGGGCAAAGAAGCTATAGTGTTATTCACTTATTGACGCCATCTTGAAATACACGTGCTTTTATTGACTACCCGGATGTGTATTACTACATTAACTTACATTAACATACATTGTCATTACAGAAGCCAATGTTAATGTCTTGATAAAATAGTTCTGATACTTGATACTTTGGAAAAAGTACGATTGAAAAAGTAACAAAGAAGATAAAAAAAGCTGAAATATATGGAGAGAGGCAAGTTGCATACAAACAAAGTCATGCACGCATGTGTACTAACTAATTAGATACTTTCACAATGCAACAATGAATTAAAAACTTAATACTAATCTATGTAGATTCATCTAACTAGGAATCTGATAATGAAATAGTCCTGAACTTAAATACGCTGGATAAATTTCAGAGAAAGTTTTCATAGGCCTTCAAACTCTGATGTCACGACCAATCATGTGACCAAGGACTCAGCAGAGTTTGAAAGCTTATGAAAACTTTCTCTGAAATGTATCCATATCCAACGTATTTAATTTCAGGACTATTTCGTTATTGAATTAAAAACTTTGTAGCAATGATATTTCAAAATCAAGTTTTATATTACGATTAGATTTTTGTCTAGTTTGGAAAATCCATTGAATAGATGTTCTGGCGTATTTTAAAGTTCTACAACTTTTCCCGTAATTATAGTTTAGACAACTTGAAAATGCATAAAAAAAACTTGAATGAATGAGAGAAAGCTGCCGTCGAAAGTCCACAAACACTGACCAGAACCTATGGCTATAGTTTATGATTCACACTCAACCCGCAATCAGTCCGTGTAACGCATCCATTGTTGAGTAATACACTCTTTTTTTTTATAAAATCGTCGAATGCTTCTACTGAGGCTGAACGTTATGAAATATTTTTGGTATATCTGCCTCAAATGTTACGTTTTTGAACATGATTTTAGACAATATAAATAATACATGTACAGTATGTAGTACTTTTCTGTATACATTGATTTGTACATCTACATGTATTTTCTACTGTATCGAATTTTAAAATACAGTAGCTGGTACTACAAAAGAAAACGTGATGAAAAATGAAAACGGCCGGTGATGTAAAATTGTTATCTGCAAACTTTAGTCAAGAAACCCAAGCAAATTTTTCAATAACACTGTATGAATTATTTCATCATAAATAAATGTTCTTCACCTTTTCTCAGCCACAACATGTTCTTATAACATGTTCTTAAATATTTTTTGGCAATTTTCAGCCTCATAAAAGGTTCTTACAAAAAAGAGTGTAATCGTCTTAGCTTAGACGGGAAAAATGGCAATTAAAAGCACAAAAGAAATGTTGATTGTAATCAATCTGGTTGAGTGATTATGTTTTATATTCATTTTTTCAAGGACAGATATGTCACGTATATTTAACATTTTAAAATAGATCAGTAATTTGATTACTAAATAAAACGTAGGCGTAAATATATTACCTAGAGGCTAGAATACTGCACGTTTAAAGACTTGGGAATTGGGTTGTATGTTTTAAAAACTAAATAGTGCTTGAGAAAGTGTCATAGATGAAAATATTGATTAAATTTGAAAACATTTTTTTTTATAAAATTAAAAATTGCAAGGGTCAAAACATGCAGAAGATATAAACAATTCGTTTTTTAGCTGTGAAACTATAATAAATATAAAAGTTGTTTCATGAAAAAAAACAAAGACTAGTGTTTCACTAAAATTAAATGGCAGAGGTTCTTCTTTCTATAAATTACATATTGCATCTACCTTTTCTATCTCGAAGTCTAACTGAATATTTTAATTTTGATATTTTAATATAAACATTCATCATCTTCACACAGAGAACTGCAGTTTCAAAATGATTAACTTCATGAAATGGGTTACTTTGATTACGACACGGTGCATATAAAGGTTTCGCTAGTTATATTTTCATACCTAAGTTAACGTTTTAAACTAAATTAAGAAGAAGCAATATTGTGCCTTTCGCAAATATATGCTATTAAATTATTGAAAATGATATAAAACGTTCCAGAGGTCACTGTATGTGATTTGACCGTATAGCTTGAAAACCCTATTTGGTAATAAACGACATGCTTTCCTCCAATTCAGAAAAGACTGTGGCAAAAATTACTTCCGTTCTCGGTTCCTGACATGGTTGGTTTAACTCCCTTCTGAAGGAGGAAACATAGATTAGTTCAAGTGTTCTCTCTAAATACACCCATCAATGGTTTTTGCGGTTTGCCACGAAACCAGAAGAACTTCAGATATGGCTATAAGAATGAGTCGGCAAATTCTCTTCGGTTATGTCTTCTTTTCAATTTCTGACGGCTCATCATTAGGGAAAAAAATTTCATTTAAAAGAATATTTGTAATGTATTTGTTAAAATGTTTTTTTTGTTAGTTTTAACCGTTTATATTAGCTAATTCAATAAACACACCGTGTTAGCTATAAACTACTAAATACCTCGTTAGCACATCCAAACATCTCAGACATTCGAATAATTTTATTTTTAGTACCTCATAAAGCTAACTTTTAAAAACGTTTTGTAATCCAACTATTGTACGGCATGTTTTGAAGAGGACCCTTTTTGACTTGATCAGGAAACAGTGGGAAAGAACAACTTTAAATGTCGGTGGCATTGCCTATATATTTAGTATGCCTTTCTTTGTACCTTTATTATGACTCAATTTGTTTTCAGGACTTTGTGTATTGTACTAATGTTTACAACAACTGGTAAATTTTGCCGTTCATACGTTTTTTGCAGTTTCAGTTCTTAATTCTGTGTTAATGTTCTCTGACATAATGAAACATATTTAAACAGAAAGAAAAGGCATTGCATGAGAAAACATTGCTGATTGTCTGAGGAATTAACTTTTAATATTACAAGAATACATATATCATTTGTTATTAGGGACATTGGAGTAGAATGATATAATAAATGTGAAACTGTGCTTCTGTGATTTTACTGTGCACACTTTAATGTATGCGAAAGTAAATTTACAAACTCATTAAAGTTTTAACTAGAAACGTTTCTAGTTGAAACTTAAATGAGTATTGCAATTTATGTTAACATTTTCACTTTTGTTCAGCCAAGCCTGAGTTTGTTAAATTGTTCTTAATTTTCGGCTAGCATGATTCTCATTGTTTTTATGAAGTTGTTCTTATGAAAAAAGCATGTACTCTATTCCTTATTAAGAGACAGAGTTTTCCTTAATTTGAAGAAAACATCAAAATACAATCCTGCAATTAAACAACCGTTTTGCATGCTATTTCAAGAGGAATTAGTAAAGAATAAGTTTTCAATTACTGGTGTGATTAAGGAAGTAAAGCTATGTGAAGTTTGAACAAGTTACTTTCTTATAAGTGCTGTACCTGTTTCATGATGGATAACCCATGGATAGGCCCTCTTGAAAGCGTTTAATCCAGCGTTGCATGCCTCGATCGACCGCACCATTCCACTTCTCACACCAGTTTTGAGATTGTCGATGTATTGTAGGATTGTCTCTTCAAACTGCCGCAGCAACGTCCCAAGTTTTTCCACTTCTTCTAGGGTCATCGGTTTATACAAACCAATTGGGAAATAGTAAAATAGGTAGCAAATTTCTTGCCAGCAGAAGCTGTCTGGTCCAAGCAGCCAATCGCCATTGTAATAATTCCCAGCATATGGTGCACTAAATGCGTGTTTGAGGACTTGTCTCGCTTCGTAAATCCCCTTTCTTTCCCGCTCTTTCAAAGCATCTTCATTGCAGTTTTCTGTAACCAAGTTTAGTTCGCGGAGGAGGTTTTTAGCAGCATCCGTTTTCTGTTTGATTGCAGAAGGTCTTGAATCAAATGGACGATAAAGGGTTTTGATCTCGTACGAACTGATGCCGCGTTTAAATATAATATTTTGAGGAAAGAATCTATAGTAAGAATTTGAAAGCTTCGCCAAAAATAGGTCTAGTTTGATTCTTTTTGCTTCAGGAGAAAATGTGCACGTATTTGTACTGTTATAATTTCCCGTGTTGTCCGTTCCGTTTTGGCGTTGCATCTCTGAGGCCTTTATAATTGGGAAACAATTTTCATGGCTCGATTTTTTACTGCCCAAATTAGTCACTTTAGAAAGGTAATAAATTGTGCTAGCTATGATTGTTGTTAAAATAAGAAAAACTACAACGCAGAAAAGAGTTTTATACCATTTTCGTAACCTGTTTGGTTGTGAGACGCTTTCTGGATTGGAAGAAATAATCGATACTTGGGAGCCGCATCTATTGTATGTTCCAGTGTCGGGGAATTCCATCACGGTAACTGGACCAAGTTGAATTTCTGTGTCCGACATCATTGAGGGTTATTCAGTTCTGACTGTGGAAAAATTTTACTTTTGATCAACTATACCTTACGGATTTTGTAAAAAAGTAACTTTTTAGGTACAGACTTTTGCCTTTTCAAAAAACTGAGTCCTGTTTCATACACTGGCAGTTAGAGTAGACATGCATGTATGATACATCCAAAAGTATAAAGCTATATAACTATATAACCGTTTGAAATATATATATTTGAATATCGTTATTTCGATTCTGATTACTGTTGAAGTGTAGAGTCTACTTTTATTAGACTTTTCTTAAAATATACTTATCAATCATCCACTTGGTTTGAACCAAGATATTTAACCTATGTTAGCTCCTGTCGACATGCGATTGAAATATTTCAATTTGTCTTGAATTAAACAGGCCGCTAATTAAATGTTAAAAGATGTAGTCGATACGAAAAAAACAAAAATAAATGACATGGTATGGCTGTACAACATCACTTTACTTACAACATTCAATTGTATTTTTGTTACCCAAGAAAACAAACTAGCATTTAAATAGAGAAATGTTTCCTTAAATTAATCAATACAGAAGCAAAAAAAACATAATTTACGTTGAGAGTTTCAAAATATTTCCGCTGGTATAATTATTTTGGATTAACCTTCATATTTCAACACAAGCAAGTATTCATAGCGTTTTTAAAAATCTAGTACAAGCCAAAGGAAATGTTGAAAGTGTTTGCCATTGCTACACAAAACAACACGTACAATTGTCCTCTAACAAACGGATCAACTGCAAAGTCTGTATAGAGCAAGTTTCTCTATTACTTAATATTAAAAGTCCTACCTCTAAAGCTAAGCATAATATTTACCAATTAATTTACAATGGCTTATTTAAAGTTAAATAAATATCATTTATATTTTCATTCTTACATAAGATAACTCCTTTATTATATAAATATTGCAGTAATACTAGACCATTATTTGTTTGTGGCTTTAAAGAAAGTTTCAAATTATACCTCAATGATACGAGTTATTCTCAATAATCTTTGCCTTAAGCTTATATGTAGGAGTCAGGTAAGCTAAAATATATCAAGATTACATGTAATAAAGAAGCTAAAATAAGCCAATTAAACAAACATAGTTGTATCCAAACAAAATTACTACTAGAACAAGTATTGTATTTTGTTATAAATGATTATTCCACTCTACAAGTTCGGTGGAATTATATACACTAGGATTAAATATAAAAAGAATAAGATGTGAACCAGTATGTAAAAAAGGAAATACAGATTTTCCCTGGTAAAACATAGTCGTTGTCAATTGCGTAGAAGTAGCTTATCACTCAGTGTTTTAACCGATTGTAATTTTAAAACAGATACCTCTAGTCAGATATTTTCTCTCAATACGTCCACAAAATGTTGTTCTAAATTCAAAAAAGTTTCAAGTAAAATCAAAAAGATCAGACTAAACAATTTTCATGGGGAAGAATGTAAAAATCTTACTAAACTTCGAGAACTTTGTACCAGTCAAAGGTTTTAAAACAAACTTTCTAGTAATATCAAAATAAATCATCGAAATAAACGATCTTTGCTTATATCCAAGTCGGGGCAGCCAAAAAATTCATGAAAATTAGAATTTGACCTATACACGTTTTTAATTTGTATTCAAGAACAATTTGTAAGAACAACGAGGCTCAGATTGGCCGAAAATAAAAAATAATGTAAGAACAAACTCAGGCAAGAACTGAAATGAAAAAGCGAAAAATTTGTAGTTGAAACTTAGCTGAATCTTCTAATTAACGATGGCAATGTGAACAATAAAGACACAGATGACTGAAATACCGTTTCCTATTTATTGTATACCTTCGCCAAGGGTATTTATATGTTTTACCGGGGTTGTTTGTTTGTAAGGGTCCTAAAATGATTGAGAAGAAAGTGCTGCCTTTGCTCTAACATCTGCAAACGGTTAGACTTTCACGTTTTCTCGGATAAGGGCGTTAAACCGTAGGCCCTCGGGGATTATGCCTGTGTTTGTGTGCGTTGTTATGTGAAAGGTCTCCGTCCACCTTAGAGTGAGTGGTAAAGATGGTGTCTCCAATTAGTAGGCCTTTCGTCGGCTAGAAAGACGTGACACCTTCACCTTAAGTTTGTTAGTTAGTAGTTAGTTAGTTTGTTAGTTAGCAACATAACTCAAAGAGTTATCGGTGGATTTGGATGAAATTTTCAGATGTTCTCAGAAATGGGACATGGAAGAACTGATTAAATTTTGAGAGTGATCCGTAAAACTAAACCCTAGATTATGGATCACTTTGAATTTTTCGTTAAACTGCGATCACAATATCCTTGGAGGAGGTTTGCGCTCTCTGTCTCTGAGTGCTTTTCTAGTTGTATCTAATATGAAGTTGCTAGAGTGGACTGGTTATGAAACTTAGCCAACTACAACAAAGATTACAATGTTTCTTTGTTTCATGTTGTGTGCACCGTCACGGTTAGGATCTTTTGTTCTAGGTGTGATGAACCGTTATAGTTTATTGGCCGTTTGCTCATTTACATCTCACAGCCTTTTGTTATTTGTGCAACCTAAACGTCATTTTTCAATAGAGAAAAGGAGAACAAAAACTTATAATAAAGAAAGACATCAAGTTTCATAACCAGTCAACTCTATTAACTTTGCTAATATTGAGCCAAAATAATTATACAAGTACTGACAATAAAGTATTCTTTTTCAATGCTTTGCTTGATTTATCATTTTAAAAAGCTACACTGAAATTAAAGAACAATGAGCCTCTACAAAATTCATTACTCTTATAAATAAAACAAGCACGTACTGTGTTCACTGATTGATTCCAATGTTCAGAATTCAGTTATCAGTAAACTGCTTATATCTGATGCTTGTGTCAACAAAAAGCATTGTGTTGTTTCTTAAAATAAACCCTGATGAGTTAGTGGTAATATTATAAGTGATAATGCGTTGAAACTGTTGGATATTCTAGAGATTTTAGTAGTAAACAAGTATATATTCAATATATTTATTCTTTTTTACTCGTTTATTCATACTGAAAAAGTTGTGAGAATACAAACAGCACGAACTGTAACTACATTCTTGATAATAAACACTATTAGTGTTTTAAAATGTCAAATATATATTCTAAATTTAAATGTGATGATTAAAGCCTCAGCGTTCCTGTTTCTGAAAACATTTTAAGGAGAAAACTGTTGAAAAATAGAAATTGACACCGACGTTTCGGAACGTGGTCCTTTGTCGAAGTGAAGATAGAATTAGTAGGAATACATTTGTCATTTCACTTTTTTCCAGAATCACTGAGCTTGACTTTTAGTTTTATCATTTATGTGGGAAGGTTAAGAAGAATCCCGAATGTTATTAATATTAGCTTATCGTTTATTTTTTCTTCTAGTGATAGTGCATGTCTTAAAAATATTATTCAAGCAGCTTATAAGCCGTTGTTGCACGTTGAAACTTTTATCTAAAACTTAACAACGATGCGAAACAAGTTTCACCAGGCGTTGCATCGTGTAACATAGTAGGTTTCCGGAAACTTTTGAATTTTCGTTGCGAGACAGGTTTCACAAAAAGTTGAACTGCTTTCTCACTTCAGCAACAGATTCAACGATCGAAGTTGCTATAAAAACAAGAATTTCACCGTGTAACAGCACTGGTGAAACTTGTTTGACATAGCTGTTGCATATAAGTTTCAGCTAAAACTAAACGTGTAACAGCGGTTTTAGTGTTGTCTAAAAAAGTACCAAAAGATTTGGTCGGAAATAGTCAGGCTGGGGTTATCTTCCTGTCTGCGGTTTTAGAATCGAATCAATTTAGGATAAGGCTTTCAAGAACTACACTTGAATTAGAAGATATATTCCGTGCTTTCTTTGACCATGAGAAAAAAATGAATTTTTTTAAGGAAGCTGTATCACGCTTTATTCCATTTCATAGCCATATACTAGTGTTATCCTAAATTTTGAAAGTTTGTGGAAGCTATTCCGACCTTTAAATCAAATCAAATTAGAAACGGGTCGCTTTCAAAATAATATACGTGTTTTGAAAACAAAAGATCGGATAAAAAAGATGAATCAGCAAATTTACTTTACATATATTTTTAAATGAATATTGTTGTTTTCTCCTATAAAGGCTATATTTTTAGATTCTGGGGTAGAAGCTTAATTTTATATCTATTCTTCTTTCTTGCCAATTTGACATTTCATCTTTGGTGGCATTACAGAAGTTATAAATGAATCTCTCTTAATCAATAAGAGTATCCTACCGTTTAGCTAAATGATATACGGCTTACAAATGCAAACACAACCAGATATCTAACTGATTAAGTATTAAAAACTAAGAAAAGTAAGATAGTATTTTCCAAATAAAGATAAAGAAAACTCAGTCAAAAGTACTATATAAATCTAATTAAAACAACTGTTTATATAAGAACTTTAACGCATAACCGGAAAATTCCTCCAAATTTTAGAGTAATCTATCTGAGATACGAAAAGTAAAAAGCCTTACTTCCTACACAGTAGAAACGTGAGACAGCGAAATAAAATTTTGGCGGATATAAAGTTTGTCTATAAAACTGCAGCTAAAGGCTAAACTTTGGCGAACTATACATCGATGAATTTTTTAAGTATGTTTTGTTGTTATGTGTAAGTTTTACAGGCAAATTGCTTTTATCAAGACGAAGGAGTCTATTACTAGAAAGGAAGAAGACAAGTAAGAGATTTCAATGCGCGCTCTTTTTGGAAGCAAACTCGTTGTCGATACGAAAGGACAACTAAATCACGTCCTCTCCAAAACTAGCACGTTTGCTTTAAAAACTACGCGCGCGCTTAAAATTTTCTACCCCTCCTCATTTTCGGATCTAAAACTCTCTATCAGTTAAATTTATAACCGCAGTTAAAGGTAAACTGAACTAATTACAATTCTTTGCTTTACAAATATGCGAGGTTATTTTAAGATCACTGGAAGTTATAGAAGAATATCAAAATTCGTCTCACGAATTGGACGTTGAAGATTTCAAGAGAGATAAGATATATATTAATTAGAATATTAATCAGTTGATTGAAGTGCCTTTCAAAATAAATAGATTGTTACTCACAAGTTGTTTATAAGTACTAATTCTCGATTGGTTTACTTGTAAAAACATCCACCTTCATTTGCCCCAGATTATCGAGTGCCTTCTGTGAGACGATGAAAGGGGACTGGAATTTAATAGACGGGGATAAGAATTGTCAGGGGCCTTTACGCTCTGACAAGCCGCTCTTGTCTTATTTTCTGTTTCAAGGATAAAACATTGCTCTGTTTGCAAATAACATATTTAGAGTCAGCTTTCGTTAAAAAAATAAGTTTTACAAAGGTTTTAGTGTTTTAAGTCTTAACTTTTTGTTTTTAAAAAATTCAGAAAAAACGATTATTTTACTCGACGGTGAAAATTGATCATTTACATACTTTCACCAGGGTTGTGTTTAATGAAATGGATATCGAAAAAATAACAAGCTTTAGAATTAGAAGTCTCCTTTAAGCAAAGTTTAAGAACAATTTATCATAACAGCAATATTTTTGCGATGATATAATGTCGGAAGATCAATTATATTTTCGCGTCCATACCAAAAATATTTTTTATGTGATGTAATTTACCTAAAATCGAACGATCCTATTCTTAGCTTCGATAAAGCCTAGTGTTTGATGACACCTATATTAAGAAATGATCTAACTAGATAAGCATCGCTGTGTTTTCATAAGTTTTTTTTTTCGTTAAATAAAATTATTATCACAATTCTTGTCGATTGCGAATCAAATATACAAAAGTTATGATTCCAAATCGAGTCGCAAAGAAAAAACCTTGATGCCATCCAATTACTAAGAACATCTGCTTCCTATCAAAAATTATTGAAAATGTATTGGTTAGTTAAGATTTTAACTTGTTTTATTTCTCTTTATACATGTTTCTGCATAAGAATCTCATGCAGGTAGCTTTAAGTAACCATTTGCATTTTTCCAACAATTTTTTTGATCATTATGTTAGAAATCATAAGAAATTTCAGGATTACACAATTAAAAAAACGGAACGCAATTTAATTTCATTTAAGTAAAGAAATATTTGAACAGACATACCTATAATGCTACTAAACATGAATAACAAAACAGTCACTGTTCATCAGCGGGATGCCTAAATCGCGTGCAATTCTACAAAAGTACAATTGGTTTCGGCTCCATTAAATCATGTACCAATTGAAAAACAATTTAGGTGGAGCCACCCACTAAGTGAGCACAGTAACTGAACAACGTTACGTACATGTTAGTAAAGTAACAAAAACCAGTAGATAGAGTCGAAAAAACCATTAACATTTCATGCATTCATTATTTTCGTTACTTTTTGATATCCTAGTGCAGTGATTTTCTAGTTTATTTGTAAATAATTAGCAACTTTGAACTTAAGATATAAATAAGAAATATCTTATTCATGATTAGAATCATGTGGATTCATGATCATGTCTGCATGGACATGGCCTTAAAATCCTATTTGTAAATAATGTTAAAGTTTGGAAAATGCATTACAGGAATGATTTCTAATGTCTGTTTTCTTTCTTTTTCAAATTAACAATACTCAAAAAAATTCTGATCCCAAGACGAGAAGCGAACCCACAACCTTTAACACTGTGTGCCCTTTGACTGGGCATTATATATATATTAGACATTAATGGTAGCACCCGGTTCAGCATTCACAGTTAATTATAATTATTATGGCGCAGTCTCATCAGGTATATCAGAAATCACTTTTGACCTCATTCACAACCTCTTACTTAGCTAGACATCTAGAACAAAAAAATTTTGAACACAGGAAATTAAAACCTGTATCTTTAACTTTCAAGTGCCCACGTAATTATCGACTTACAATTACAGAGTCAACGGTCCTTAAGTCAGTTTTTACCGTTCTCTAAGCAGCTTTAATTTTACCAAGTCTTTGTTTTTAGTACTTACTCATATCATGCATTATTTTGTGTGATCTAAAGAAGTAAAATTATATATATTTTTCTAATTAACAGTATTAATTGAAATAGAAAGTGTGCAACAAGTGTTACCATATATGGCGATATTAAAGCAACTCTAAAGCTTCCTTGTCTCGGATGTTTCTTTAGCTAAAAAGAAATGTAATATCCAGTTTTCAATTAAATCAATTGAGGAAACGTGTTCAAATTTACTACTGAAAGGACATTTGACATTTTTGATTACTCGATAATACATCAAAAAGCCTATATGGTTTCTATGCTTCCCTCTTTCTTTCTCGGGCTTCGAAAATTGTTCAAGCGCATGCGCAAAGTGTACCCTCTCGTGAACAATGAACTCTACAAGAACATGATTGAAGTGCAATGGTTGACCTGAGAACTGCATTTATATGGATTTCACAGTTTAACAACATTTCACTAGCGCTACACAGAAAGAAAACCCAAGTTTACATATAGCTAATAGTATAATTTTACAAAGGTTGATTTATACATTTTTGCGCTGCATCGATATAAATTATTAACATTTGTTTAATTGCTCGTCGTTACTCTTTTTCTGTGTAATATTTTGTAAGACTATTTAAACACAGTAAAATCATTTTAAATCAGTGGCGGATTTAAGAAGGGAGCCTGGGGGGCCTGTGCCCCCCCCAACCCTTTTGGGATTTTTTTTTTACAAAAACACCACGTATTGCATTTATTTGAACTCTTTATTTGAACAAAGTTTACAA
>JAOBRB020072189.1:0-14564 GCA_027575285.2 Zoanthus pulchellus
ATAATTTAGGAACACGTGTAAGAAGGTCATAATTATTGTTATTTCAGATCGAATAAAAACACCTGAGAATACATATACGATTTGTGGCGAACTTAAGTGGTGATTTGTCGGTACATATACATTGAATAATAATTATTAAGTCAATCTAATATATAATCTCTAAAGCTAAACTGCTAACTGGGGACAGAGCGTAAGCCTGGCATGGAAAAATTTCAACTTACGCAATGCCAAGTCCCCACAGAAAGAGTGCAATTCCCAGCAGTGATGGAACTATCAGTGAAAAAGCTAGAAGTCCTGAAACAAAATAAATGCATCAGTTAAAAATAGAAACCACAATAACAAATAGCTTACATAAAGGGTAATAAGCTGCGTAAACTAGAACTTTCTTTTGATATAGAGCACTGGAAGTTTTGGGACTCTGTGAAACCCTGATAAAACTAATTAAATTGTCACGAGTCTATTTAAGAACATAACATACGACCTCGCTCTCCTAAGAGTCCTTGTAGCTCAGTAGATACAGCATCCGCTCAGAGTTCGGAAAGTCGTGGCTTCCATTCCTGTCATGGGCTCAGATTTTTTCTGAGTATTGTTGGTTTGTAACAGAAGTTAGAATTTATTACTTAAATTGTTGCTGCCAAGTCAACCATTGCTGTTTATACACAGTGCTCGCTTGGTTCATTATATGCTTACATATGCATCTATTTTATGCAATCGCTACAGCTGCATGTGAGTTGCGATTGAACACAAAAAAATAACGCAGTCCAATTCATAACTAAAGCATTTTGGGAAAGCCTAAGTTATAACCCAAAAATTTTAAAATGGATGGATGATTTCACAAGTGTAACGTTTCGGAAAGATTAACTTATGAGAGTAACTAACTCCAACGTCTGATTTTCTTATAATGCGTTCAATGTTTCATGACAGTGATTAAAAGTTCAGCCATTTATAAAAAAGGCTGAAGAAATCAAAGGAAACGAAAACTAATTTGGAGAGAAACGGAGAGGAGGTTCAAACGGAAAGGAAACAAACGTGATTATGATTTCAATTTATGATAAAAATTAACGCTAACAGCCGACGTTTCTTGGTTATCCTGACTTCATTTCCAAGGATAAATTCAAATTAGAGTACAAGATCTTAATTTATAACAAAAGGTTACAATAGCATTGTTACTAAGGTTATAAAGCACAATTGAATACAATAGAACTGTTCCAAGGCGTAAAGCGGGACAGTGAAGATTTGAAGATGCTGCTGCTGATGATGGCATTGATGCTACTAACTGCTGCTGATACTGATGTTGGCGATAATGATGATGATGATAATGAAGTTGACGAATATAATGACGTTTGTTGACAGTGATGCTGCTTAAATTGATGATGACCGTTGTCGATCATAGTGATAATGTTGATGTTGATGCTACTGCCGCTTATGACGATGCATGATGATTTCATGTCGCTGTTATTGATAACGATGACACAAATGATGATGATGATATTAATCATGATACTGTTAACGCTGTGTGATGCTGCTGATGACGGAAACGACGATGAGGAAGGAGATGATGACGATTGTTATGAAAACAAAAAAGAACCAGGGGATACAAGAGATTGAATGGATGTAAAGAAAATCCAATTACTTGAAAAAACAAGAAGTAGAAAAAAAAAGACGAAGAAAGAAAACGAATCAGTTTTTAAATAAGAAACGCTATATAATCTCTGAGCTTAAAATATATAAAGTAGAGACTAAAACAGAACAAAACACTGTATATATAATATATACAAAGGCTTGTCAATATATATATTATTATATATATATTCAATATACAAAGTAGACACAAAAACAGAACAAAACACTATAAGAAATGTTTTACCATCTAGGACGTAACACTACATACCAAGCCATGCAAAATACAAAGCAATCTTTTCTCCAAAATAGTTTCTTATTTTCCATAATGGTTGGTATTTAAACCAGTTCAACCAGGTATAGTTTAATGCAGTACGAGGATCTGAAACGTCTTGGCCATGTAACCAGAATCCATTGGGGTCATCACCTTTATAGCTCAATTCAAAACTGGTATCGCTGAACGATCTCTCGTGGAGTATGAATGCATCTGAATAAGCTTTCTCCATCAACATGTAAGCCAGTCCTAGGTGGTAATTTTGTGTTGAAAATAACAACAATAAGTTTGTGAATAGGCACCTTGGATGGGTAAGCAACTTAGGTGATAGACAAAGTAAAAAGCTTAAACAATTGCCTCTGAGCCCACGATACATATGAAGCTGCTGCAGATTTTTACTAACTGCGTAATGAGGCCACAGCTGTTGGAGGCGAGTTGAGTTTTTAGTGATTTTGACTAACCTCAATGCGAAGCTTTAGTTTATTAACATGTTTTTGAGCAATTAATATTCATTTTACTATTGTTTTATGTTTAGAAATTTGGCCTTATACCGGGTTAGTATTTAGAACTCCAATTATACCAAGATAAAAAATAAATAATTGGCTAACATATTTTAATTTTGTCACATAATGAAATGATAGCCAACTTGCCAACTAATTACCTGTGTACTGTACATGTGGACCAGTATCCTTAAGAGTGGCAACTCCACATAGTGATTCCATCACTTTTTTCTTTATTCACTTAAACTTTCTAATCCTGTAAAATGTTGACAAGCTTCATCCTTACCTTGTGGGTTCTGCCCTAGCGTCCGTTCTTCTTTTTCACGTACATCCATATTTTGTAAGATATGATGCACCTGACATAAACAATTTCCAGTCAAATGAATATAAAACAAACAGAAATGTAGAATATAGAGAGTGAGCCTGATTACTTACTGAAAGGAAGTTGGAGCTCTGTCATCAGTTTGTTACAATAATAAGTGGAAGCTAAATCGAGCCTGGTGGCCCATGGGGCCGACGCTTATCTCTGGTTTCTGTAGTGTTAAGCGGATGAAAGTCTTTGACTCCCCTGGACGGGACACTAATCCATCGTAGGTTAGCTCCCAGCAGATGCTGGTACTCATTTACCTACCCCGGGAGGATGGAAAGCTGAGTTGGCTTAGGCGGAAAAGAAGTCACACAAATATTCGAATCTCGGCAAAGTGCTGGGATTGATTTGGGGACCTTGTGACTGGAAAGCAGAGATCTTACCAACTGCGCCAACCAAGTCCTCCCTGATAAGGTGAAATGTCGTCTGTTCAATATTGTAGGTCCGGGATGTTGTGTGTCTAATTTCACATTTCCAGAAAACTTTCTTGATAGGGTGGAAGAGAATAAAAAAGACAGATTATACTTACTAATAGGGACCTCAGCGCTGGTCTGAAAAAGGTATCAGTATTTTCAATTCCTTCATAAATGTGCTTTTTTGATACACAAAATGGCGCACTAACAAAGTCAACTGAAAAAGAAATATGTATGTTACAATTGAAACTGTGCAAAACGGTTTAAAT
Organism: Zoanthus pulchellus; assembly: GCA_027575285.2. Classification (NCBI taxonomy): domain Eukaryota; kingdom Metazoa; phylum Cnidaria; class Anthozoa; order Zoantharia; family Zoanthidae; genus Zoanthus; species Zoanthus pulchellus. Next base: position 3,444 of record JAOBRB020072189.1, read on the forward strand.
CCAGTAAGTAATGACTCCTTCTTAAAGAAGAATTACTGTAAAACACCTTGAAATATTTTATTACAATTCATCTAACTTTTATTAGGAAAGATTGCTTCATTCTCCCATGAGCTTAAGGGACAAAATGAGCTACAAATTATAATTGAAAGCCAGTTTAATCAATATTGTATGCCGTCGATCCAGGACAAAATGTTCATCTATCACTTCATCGGTTCATCGTCGTCTCGTCCTGTTATATCGTCTTTTGATCGTGTCATCTTGTCGTTTTGCCGAGCCATCTCGTCACTTCATCTTGCAGTTTGCCGTTTCACGGTCACTCACAATGATTACATGGATTCGGTTTAGCTATACGAGTTCTAGTACAGCTTGCATGTTTGTCACGTCAACTACCTCGACATGGCAGAGGATAATTTTGAGTATTTACTGCGGTTTGTGTTCGAATTTAACTTTAGCGTATAATATATGTATCTTGTTACCTTGCTTTTACCTTTTGCTAAATTTATACATGACTTGAACTACATTTTCCTATTTTGTATTTAATGACTAATGTTGGTTTTTTTTGGTAAAAAAAAGATTTCTGAAACTGGCAGACATTGAAAAGCTTGCGGCAATATGAAATTACCAGATCAGTTTATCTGCCTTCTAAGAACAGTTAGCCCAGGATGAAGCTCGCAAATTTGAAAACTGAAACGGTTGTTTCACTCCAGCACCATTTATCGTTATGAAAAGTTTATATTAGAAAGATTCAAATAATAAATTTTATTATATTCACTAAAAACAGAAATAAACAAAATTTACTTTCAAAATTTAGAGCTATGTTCCAGAGAACCAGATGAAAATTATCTTGCCATTTGCCCTACAAATAAACGTGATGCTAAGCTCTCTATTGATTCATCTCATCGTCTCTTTGCATCCTCTTACAAAAGAGCTTAAGCAAAGGAACATTTTTTCACGACGGAGGTCGATTCTCCGAGAGTAGACTGGATTGAGAACGGCCGGCATTTTGGCGCCAGAAACTTTCTCAAGAAATATTACACAATTTACAATTGCAGTTTTCAACTTAAAAGAGTCAAGCCTAAGGTTCATATATTATATAAACCATGGTTTACTAAAGCTTTGCTCAAGTCAGTTAATAAGAAAAACATTTTATATAAACGCTTTTTGAATTATCCTACCTCTCAGAGAGAAACCCGCTACAAGTGCTATAAAACCAAATTGAATCATGTTTTAAGAAACACTAAACATCTGTATTACGAAAAGAAAATTGAAGAATCAAAATCAAACGTTAAAAGCACTTGATTTCTGATCCAAAACAAATTGCAGAACATTTCTGCATGTAGCTAACAAGATGCCGCCCTCCACAACATCTCATAAATATTTTCTCCCCAATGATTTTCTTAACTCTTTCTTTCTCAGAGAGGTTACGGAACAGGAAATAATAGATATTTGTTGTTGTTCGCGCTCGGGAACTGCTATAGGTTACGATGGTATTCCATTTTACATTATTAAAGAAACAAAAGGTTCAATAAGTAGTCCTTTGACTCATATTTTTAATCTTTCTTTAACTTTTGGGATTATACCTTCTGAACCAAATATTGCACGCGTCGTTCCTTTATTTAAGTCAGGAGACAATTAAAGCATTATTGGTTTACTCTCGCCTTATTGATTATTTGAATAAGTACAAGATACTCTCAGATAATCAATTTTGCTTCCGTAAACATCATTCTACTGAATTTGCCTTAACTATATTATACGACAAAATATCTTCTACTATTAATTATAATGAATTTACTCTAGGAATAATCATTGATCTATCCAAAGCGTTCGATAAAGTAAATCATGACATTCTCTTAGCTAAATTGCAGCATTATGATGTTCGTGGGGTTGCATACAAATGGTTTTACAATTATTTGAATAATAGACAGCAGTTTGTGCAGTTTAATGATCACAAGTCATCATATCATGTGATAAAATTTGGTGTCCCTCAAGGCTCCAACTTAGGTCCTTTGTTTTTCTTAATTTACGTTAACGATATGTGCAACGTGTCGAATGCTTTAAATTTTATTCTTTTCGCTGATAACACGAATATATTTTTCTCTCATAAAAACATAGATTGTCTTGAAAAAACTGTAAATGAATAACTCTCTAAGCTAAATAAATTCTCCCTTTTCCCTACTTGCTGCTTTGTTGCCGGTCCTTGAGGTTGTCCTGTCTATGTGCTTGCTTTTTTTATTTTTATCTTAATCACACTTTATTATAATATATAGTGTTAAATATAGCACGTCCTTTTGATATCATCAATCTTTATTTTAAGGGAACCCACGTCCGTATAAGCCTTTTGGTTTCTTGTGGGCTTCCTTTGCCTCCATAAAGTGTAATTTTTAATGAATTTTGTAAAATGTAAATATTTGTGTTGCAAAAAATACAATAAACTAAACTGAAACTGAAACCCTAGGCAGAGCGCACACTACCACAACGGACGTATACGCAGGGTAAAAAAGCGCGAAAACAAACTATAAAGAGGTAACTGTAAGCAGATGAAACTCTTCGACTTCCCATGAATTATAGACACTAATCTATCATCTGTTAACTCCCAGCAGATGCCGGCGCTTATTTACCTTTGCCAGAAGAATGGAAACGGCTGAGTTAGCAAGGTCAGGCTAGAATCAAACTGGGAACCTTCAGGTCACAGAAAGCAGAGATCTATGTCATCTATGCCGCAACAACTTCCTGTAATACTTTATATACTGCTACAAATTGGAGATATATACATTTACCTGTATTATCAGTTTTGAAATGATCCCAGCAACTTCTTTTGTCACCCCCTGGAACAACATACTAAATAAAAACATAGTAAGACAATAGTCAATAGTCCTGAAAAATACTGTCTGGTAGAATGTATCTGAGCGTGGGTGTTCAATGTCCATGGCTGCTAATAATCAGAGTCGCTATTATGGCACTTTAGATGGGCAAGCCCAATCACAACGAGATTATAGAGCCCATTATAGTGGCTTTAAGTTAACTTAGCTACTAGCACATTTGTAATTTCTATACTTGGGTTCATCTTTATAGCCATAGTACCCAATATAGTGTTTTATCCACAAGCACATTTCTAATCTTTATACTTGACTTCATATCTTCATAGCCACATCACACAAGCATTGTAATCTTAATAGCACTCACGAATATTTACTAGGTAAATAAAATGGCTTTGAAAGCAGTGAATAAGGAAGCTAGTTGAGAGAGATAAATGAGTGAGTATCAAAACAATATGTTTAAGCTGATAAAAGTATGGGAAAGGTGTAGTGGGTGAAGGGTACATGAGAGGTAATGATGGTAGGGTGAATTTCTGTCTGGAAAGAGCACATTGGAGAGTGAGTGGGATGAGAATGTAAAAGCTGAATCAATGGAAGGTTCCAGCTGAGAGGGTTCGTCAAGAAGAAGTTGTGAAGGCAATAAGGGAAATGAAAGTGGGATTGGTGTGATGTGTTGGATGGAAAAGGAATGTTGAATGAGTAGGAACTGAGTGTCGCATTACTCATTTTCAAGGGGAAAGGGGATGCAATGGTTGTGGGGTGTATGGGAGAGTGAAGTTGCTAAAGCATGCGACCCTGAGGTCAAGGAAAAAAAACTATTGGAGTTTGAGGAGAAGGGAAAGAGTATGATCAAAGATGTGGAAGATACAAGAAGAGGAGGAGAGCAAGAGAGAAAAGTGACAATGAGGGGGTTGGAAAATTGCTACCAAAGTGGGGTAAATTGGGCTAAGCCAGTTTGCAGGGATAACCCGGATCAAAACTGGATTGATGATGATATGATTATTTAGGGGAACTGAGCGTGTTTGCTATGCCATGCTGATGAGCCTAAAAAGGCCAATAACAGCTGTCAGTCTACAGGCTGCTAGCAATGAGACGCACTAGGCCATTTGTGAGTCATTTCAATTTTACTAAAATAATGCCAAATTGCTTGACAGGTGTTATTGAGAAAACATTGACCTAAAAACCCACTGCGAGGTCACGTCTGGGACAAAACAGTCCCAGACATAGACAATCTTGCATGTGATTGCTGCAGAAGAATGTACAAAGAAACGTCAATGAATCACATCTTCAAGTCATTGTTTGAATGGCTTTTCATACAACTTTCCAATGCCATTCATTGTTCTTCAAATTATACACAAGGCGAAGAGGCTTAAGCTACAGTATGGTTGAGAATTATGTTTCATCATCTTCGTCAATCAGTTTTACTAACTGTTTAACAGCATTATATTAATTGAACGGTGTTTACCATATTTGTTGAATTTTGTATTCACCTACCAGCATGAATTGGTATATATTGAGATTGCATAGGAATATCAGTAGCCTGCAACACAGGCTCGATTTTCTGCAACTTGTATGAAAATGGAGACTTCAGTGTTTGTTTTGAGCTTCTTTATTGCAGTTAAAGTATATCCAACGTAAGAGCACCATATTTAAATATTGTGCATCACTACCAAACAAAAGTGTGAGTTCTTTCTATTATTGGGTTTTCGCTCAACATATCTATGAAATCAATAAAGATTTTGTTGAGTTTACTGACTGTTTTATTACTTTGAAACATGTAAAATCAAGCAGCAGGAAAGTGACATATAAAAGAATACTATTTTGAAAATTGAAAAAAAATCCGCCCACCCAAATGGCATTTTTTACCTAGTAGCTAGATAGAATGATAAACTAATCTTTTCATTATGAGGCCTTAATTTTGTTTGTTGAAATTGTAATTTGTACTCATTCAAGTACTTTACTAATAAAAAGAAGAACATTCCTCTTCCCTCATGTAAACTCAGTGCCAGCCGACCACTTGCATAAGTCCCTGAGGGATTTTGCAAGAAATTGATGTAGAATGATGTAGATGTAGATTCTTGGCCATGGGTACAAGGTGTAAGTAAAGTGTTTTTTATAATTATAACTATTTTTCATCATTGTCCTAATTTTCTAACTCTAACTTTTCTAATATGTTTACTTTTATAAAATTTTTGAAGCACTAATAAAAAAATGCTTATGTCACATGTTAAAATCATTATTAATAAGCTTATTTTTTTCAAACTACTGGTTGGTTTTTCGTGTTTGTTCTAATGTCTTAAATATTGCAAGTTAAGGGAGCCAATCAGCACTTTAAAAATTTGGCAATGACTAATTTGTCAAATTTCTTTAGGTGAATAATGACTTACCCCAGCAAGCGGCATTTGAAGAGTCACATGCTCAGCCTCTTCACACAGTCTTTCAAATGAACAATATAGAATTACAAATGTTCTCTCTGTAGTATATTTCCGTTCAATCTTAAATCGTTCCTTATTAAGACATGCTTCAAAGCGATGCCGTAATTTTTCTGAAGTTGTGTGATTGTCACCACTTTTGTAAACTAGTACATAGTCATAATGCCATGCTTCCTTTTGCTCTCTATGTTGACAATTTAAAGCTTGCCCTATGGCAAGTTCTCTTATATCTGGTTTGAGCGCAATTGGTGAACACAAAAGACTTTGTTGTAACTGTCTCAGCCTATCATTGCTATCATGCCCATCTCCATTACTGTCATTAGAACTGGGTAACCATTTATAGGCCATTTGTGCTTCTGTTTCCTCATCATCAACAGCTTGGTTAAGAAATCTAACTTTGTCTGTCAACCTAACTGGCTTTCTCTTTGACTTTTTTTTCCTTTTAGTCTTGGTAATGTCAGTTGAATTAGTAATACTTTCACTCTTATTTAAACCAGAGTTTTTCATCCTTTCTTTTTCCAACAAAGGATAGTAATTTTCTCGCTTGCGATTAGATTGTTCATTGTCAGATTCCTTTTTATGGCCATTGTTTATCGTTGCATCACACCTTTCCTCCATATTTTCTCTTTCAATTGGCTTAAAATTCTTGATCAAGAAATAAAAGTACTACAAGTTATATATGTTGCAATCTTTGCCTTTCATCAATGGTCTGTATAACAAGTAACAATGGATGTATCAGCTAGGCAATATAATACATGAAATAATATAGTCATATTGAAAGATTATCTATAAATTAGTGACGTACGCATGCTTTGTGAACATCAAGAACTCCGTATAATGTTCAAAACAGAGGGCTCAGCCTCTGCACCTGGTAACTGTTGTTGTAGCAGAGATTTATCACTCAAATCCTTCTTTTGCTCTTCCCTTGCATTTCATTTGAAAACATTGCTTATATTATCATACTTTCCAAGAAACATAAAAATCTAAACAATTAACTTGATTTTCAGTTGATAAATTTGGTGGTTAGTCACATAACAAAGTGAAACGTCGACTTTTTCATCAATGGACAAGTTAAGTTCTACACTCGATAATCAAACTTCATCGTTGACAAAAGTTCGTTTATCACAACATTAATCATGTTGATCCGTGTTTTTCGACTCTCACAATGTCTTCATTAAAAATCGTTTAGTTCACTTCTAGTAACTTTTTGAAAGATATGTTTTTCTCTTGATCGCAATAATTGCTTTTAAAATGCTTGAATATTTATAATTGGTGGTTTCTTTGTGAATCAGCATCCACATGACAATTGCTGTCCAGACAACCACGATAAACATCACATTTAAAATTTGCATTTAAAGTAAACGAGATGAAAGTTTCTGGACACTTTTTACATTTTCTGGTCAAAAGTTATAATCATGCAAATATATAATATTACATATGATATTTTAAAAATAATCAAAACCATACACAGGAAGTGTTCAAGTAGAAACAAGAGAAACTTAATTACGTAAAGGATCGTAAACTGTCGGTTCAACTTCGGAAAATCCGATCTTTTATCGACATATTGAACTCGAGTCTGGAATGCCGCTGAACAACAATACGGCATGTTCAACTCATTTCCTAAGAAAGATGGCGACAAATGGGTTATCAAAAGCAGAACTAGAAAAGGCCATAAAAGAACGAGGAGAAGTTATAAGAAAATTAAAACTGAGTGATCAGACAGATGAAGTAAAAAAACAGGTATTTGAATTGTGCTCTCCCAAAGCAACCTCAGTGGAATATGTATTTATATAGAATCATTTTTATTAGTAGGAATCCGAACCACACTGATCATGAAAAATGTTATTTCTCCAAATATTTTATTTGCCGCGGCAGATGCAATAAATCGGAATGTAATATAGTGTGGTCTAGTAATGGAAACTAACAGACCTTTCAATGCAGAACAAGTTCGTTTCCTTATAAACTGAGAATTTTGATTTGCTGAACTCAGGCTGGTACCCTCAGGACACGTGATCGATATCATATTTGTAGTTTATTCGAAGCACTGGATCAGTTTTATGGATGAACATAAGATTAAACCAACATATCAAGATGAACAACTAAGCCTTTAAAAAAACCTGTGAAAAACATAAACTTGCCACAGTTACCCGATTCTTTTTTTCATGTTGTAGATTTTGTAACGATGACTTTTAAAATATTCAACTACAAGAATGTTTGGCTATTCTCAAGATTAACCAAGTCTTTTTCTCGATCGTTGTGTTCAGAATATATTAAGGTTAGTGAAAGTGACCTATTAAAGCTTTGACATTTGAAATGATATTGCATTGCAAATAACCAAAATCTGTGTTAAAACTGATGTTTCCATACTGGAGCTGTCCTATTTATACATCACGTAGATTACTGTAGAAGTTAGAACTATTTTCGTTTTTTTAAATAACTGTATGCCCTAATATGGAAATTTTACCCAGCTGAGATTGCCACAGAAGTCATTATATTGTGATGGGTAAATTTTCCATATTTTCACATCTAGTATTATTCATCTAACGACACAAATTCTAGCTCCTGTAGTGCATCTAGCACACTTCTCAATGTTAAGCCTATGAAAAGGTAGGGAGTGCAATTAGCCATGCTTTGTTAGGGTATATATATTAGTCAATAGATTATGACATTTTAACGACAAATTATTTTGGTTTCTGGAAGGGAATTTTGACATGAATTGATCAGTTTTTCATGACGCTGGGAGTGGTTTTGACATTTATGGAGGGTACTGCAAATGGCAAATCCCATCCCCTATGCTGGCCTGTCCTGTCCTTCCCTCCTGAGGTATATAACATTGACAGCCTGTGCATAAGTTAATTACCAATAGGCTAGTACAGAACTAATCTCTTGCAGCAGATCTAACAGCTAACATGTTGTGAAATATATCTAAGCCAAAATATAATAAGTGAAATTATTAAAATGAGATGACGTTTTTGGCATCTTTCTGATGTCACTGTCAAGATGAGGTAAATTATAGTATTTTATATTACTAGACAAATTTTCAGGTTTGTTAAAAGGGACTGGCAAATGATGATATTATTAGCTAATTTATATTTAAATGATTTATTTGTAAAGAACATACTGCAAAATTGGTTTATTTTTCCCATTCTAGATAAAAGAAGAAGTGAGTCAGTTATTGGAACTAAAACAGAAGCTTGGAAATGAACCATCAAAACAAAAGTTTGTGCTCAAGACACCTAAGGTGATTTTAACAGTGTTAATTTAGATTCAGTTTAAACATTGCTTTTGTTAGCTCTTAAAAAATTAATGGTAGTTGTTTTGCATATTCAAGGACACTAATATTGAATTTAAACAAAAGAAATATGTAAATCCCAAGGTTTAATTATAGCACTGTGGAAAAGAGATGGAAAGTGATTTTTGGGGCTGTTGTCTTTTATTGGAGTAAAGTTTACTCAATCTTGTTAGTGTGAATGTTATGAAAAAGATTTCAGTTACACTAATTTTATTAATTGCAAACATCAGAATTCCCAATGATGTGCGTAAATTCTGTCATTTGCCTTTTCATTGACTGTCACTGATCATTTCTAGTTTTGTGTCAGTTGAATACTTGCTAGAAAACGGAACCAAAAACTGTTTTCCAAAAATTTCTGAAATCTCCAGATTTATGTTGCCCCATGACCAAACAGAAACCAGATAAACACTGGCTCCATTGGCCACTTGGCTTGTAAAGTTTAGCTTCCAACCTGAAGTTGAGTTTTATACAGTGATTAATTGTAAATAAAGTGCATGAATTGTGGAGAAGGAGAGCAAGAGTGTTGGTTTGAAGAAGGGGAATGAAATGAATTGAGCGAGGTGGAGAGTGGGAGTTAGAGAGATTGCTGCCAGAGTGCGGTAAATCTAGCCACCCCTGTTTACGGGGATAAACTTGGATCGAAATTGGATTGATGATGATGAATCAGTACTTAGCAATGATAAAATGAACAGTTATTTAAACTCTTATCTTGTTAAATTTAGGGAACACGTGACTACACTCCAAAGCAAATGGCAATAAGACAAGAAGCATTTAATGTTATTCTTGGGTGCTTCCACAAACATGGCGCAGAACAAATTGATACTCCTGTATTTGAGTTAAAGGTATTATTAAGGGCATTAAATTAAAATTTAATTAATTTTAAGAACTTTAAACTGGGTAAGGTGATTTTAAGGCCCATTGTCTATAATTTATATTTCTGTCAATACTTTAACTAGGCATTAGTGCACAACCATGACTTTATCGGTGTTATAAAGCAGAGTGTGCACTATATTGTTTAGTATATATTATAACAATATTATGAGGATAAGGTCAAAGATAAAAATGTACACATTATACCATAAAAAAAGAAAAACGTTATGTCATGTTGTTTATACAGTGTATAATTTACATTTTTATAAAGCACTTATTAAAATTGTTTCTTTAGAAATATTGATTCTGTCAGTTCACACTAGTTTACGGCATTGTTTTTTCTCTTGAGGATCAAGTCAGTCAGGGATGTGTACACCTATATTTAACAGATTTGGGTCCTGTTGTTCAAAGGCTGATTAAATTTAACCCTTGATTTTAAAAATAAAAATTCAAACAGGAATTTCTTCTTTAAGAAAAGGTAATCGGTTGTTTATGAATACTGTTTGGATTTTTCTGTAATTAAATACATATTAATCCCAAAATTACAGCTAAAATTTCTCCTCGTAAGATTGGAAGCAAGACCACGAGTTAGGCATTTAACCCTGGATTAGCAATTATCAGCTTTCGAATAACCGGTCTTCAGTCCATATTCCCAGGTTGTAAATAAGGGCCATCACTCATAACACCTTGTTATAGTTAAGCTGTGCAGAGCAATATTATCATTAAAGAAAAATGCTACAGGTGATACATGTAATAAAAATGTTACTTAAAAACTTTTTGACATCTCTGATGTTCCTTTTTATAAAGTTATCAGCTAAGAAACTTAAAAGAAGAGTTATTTAATGTTAGGGGCCGTCACTAAATAATCATCATTTGACTTTAAAGATTTGAATATGAAACAAGTATGGCCATTTCCAAGTTCTCTTGTGCTACTGACTCAAAATACGTGTAAGTGTAAAACTGAAGAAATGAGTTCTATATTCAGTTTCATTTTCATGCAAATCAAAGTCATTTTGAATTCATAAAAATTGCCTTGCACTTACCGGTAGACTCGTTCACATTGAGACAGATGCACAAGGGAACTCAGAAATGACCAATTATTTGATAAGTAAAGATTAAAGTAATAAAAATTATTCCACATTTTACTTGATATTTTTAAAAATCAATATCTTAAATTTACAATTTAACTGGTTAACCAGTAGTCATGTAGTGCTTCAAGCAAGGTATCTGTGGGTGTCTGACAGTCAGCAAGGTAAAGTGTGACACCCACATCATTTCAATATGATGCTTTGATTAATACATGACAAACAGCATTCCAGTCTATTGTAGATCTGGGGTGAATGCCCTTCGTCAGCCCAGTTTTAGGTATCTGGTCTGTTTTCTATCATTCACACATTAATTGGTATTTAATATTCTGATTGGTAAGTAGTCTCATTCAGCTGTTATGATTGAACAGTATTACAGAATGCAGTAAAACATTCAAAGATTATTCAACATAACTGTAATTGAATACTCGATTTTTCTATTATTTTCAGCTTTTGAGCTGTTACAGGGTTTTCTTACAGGTTTTTTGATAAGATCTTTTCAGCCCAAAGGGCCCTCGTCAGTCTAAACTGAAGTTGTATTAGAAGAACATATATGTTGTAGTTAATTTTTTGTCTCAGTTAATTTTGTTTTTTAACTAGTTAATTATTTTCTAACTAGTTAATTT
>JAOBRB020072297.1:4624-24362 GCA_027575285.2 Zoanthus pulchellus
AGTCATAGGGCTATGGTTTGATTTGCAACATATGTATAGCTATATGTGTTTCTAGCCTATTAATAAACTTAGTTTGTAAACTATTATAGGCTTTAGCAATATAAAATGACATATAAATATTCTACATTTTACAGAACTTAAGATCGTACTCTGAGAAGTATTGAACGTTGTGATGGCTACATCTTTTTCATTAGAACTTTTTTCACAGTAATTACTAACTCTTTATTAGCAATAAAGTGTGGTTGTTAGGGCAACCGAAGGAAAACGATGATTTACATAAGGGCGTTACGAGATTTTGATGTTAGGAATTCTACAAACTAAATATAATACTCTTCTAGGAAACTGGATGCTTCTGTTTCCACTTTGCAGGAATTTCCTCCAGAATCTCAACTGATGCACTTTCTCACAAGAACCAGTTAACTTCCTTTTCCCCAAGACTATTTTTTCTCATTATATAAAACTAAGCTATATCTTCTTATTTTTGCAGGTTATCCGCGAAAGCAGCGCAGAGAGCGCACAACATTCACCAAAGCTCAATTAGAAATTCTTGAGGAGTTATTTTCCAAAACTCGCTATCCTGATATATTCATGAGGGAAGAAGTTGCGATGAAGATAAACCTTCCAGAGTCAAGGGTCCAGGTAAAAAGCTGGCTTCTTAAGTGAAGAAAACATCACAGCTAAAAAATATTTCTTAAAGTATATCTATCGGGTTCTACATCTATCTATTCATCTACCCGTATCCATCCATCTATGGATTCATTCAACCATCCATCAATCCATCCACCCGTCCATTTATCCATTACTCTATTCATTTATCCATCCATCCATCCATCCATCCATCCATCCAAATACAACTATCCATTTGTCCGTCCATCTTCCCGTCCATCCGTTCATCCAACCAAATATACCTATCCGTCAATCCATCCATTTACCATCCATCTATCCAATCATCCATGCATCTATCTTTCCATTTATCCATCCATCTCTCCTTCCATCCGTTCATCCACCCAAATACACCTGTTCGTCATCCATCCATTTATCATCCATCTATCTGGCAACGATCAATACATCAATAAGCTCATCCATTCATATGTCTAACCATCCACTCATCCACCCAAATACAACTATCCTTCCATCCATCCATCCATTCATATGTCCAACCATCCACCCAATACATCTATCCATCTATCCATTCACCCATCCATTCATCCATCCACTCAACTACATCCCTTTTATCGACCAACGCATCGATTTTTGTAGTCTTTCATCAGTTTATTTTTCCACAAATGTTGATAATCGAAAATACTCAACATTTTCATTCGAGTTAGAGTTTATCAACACAAGATATGAAAATTTTAATAGAAAATAAACATTATTACTATTGACATAAATAGGTAAACATCAACTTTTTGTAGGATTCGGATCAACTGAAACGATAAGCCTTCTATTGCTTTTAAACATCACTGAATGGAAAAGAAAATTGTCAAGGAAAATAATTATAGCTGTTAATAAAAACAACCTTCAATGTTTTGGGATTGCTAACCGATTGCAATTTTTCAGTGCCACTCCAGATTTATGAGATTAAGAAATACATTTTATAAATACCTAACGTTTCTTCATCTCAGACTCAGTCATAATCCCAGCACGATTCCTGTGGAAAAACAGGAAATAAACACGTTCAGATCAGAAGCTTAAGCTTCTTGAACAAGACTTTAAATTTATCACCTGTAACCTCACGAGTATGAAACTTACATCACGAAAACTGTTGCTATAAACCAATAAATTGTGTTATAAACCATGTTTTTTCTATCAATGTTTTTCGTAAAATAACAACAAAAACCGAGTGTTTTTTTCTTTGACACTGGGAAAGCCAGATAGGAATTGTTTTTCATCTCGTTTGAAAACAAGGGATGCCTGCTATTTCTGTGGTTTTATTCCTGCTTTGAAAAGTTGAGGTCATCTATTTTCAGAAAACTTCCAAGTACAAAATACTCACACACTTAACACTGAAAGCATCTTCACACATGCAACATTTTCTGTATTTAGGAGAAGAAAACTATAGCATATAAGATATATATTTTGAAATTGTCAATAACAGTTTTTGTACCATAAAACCAGAAGTTCAAAGTTTGTTTTAAAGGAATTTATGGAAAGACCATGTAGTTACGTAACCATACAACATTAAAACCTGATGTTTTGGCAGTAATCCTTGTTTCTGTCACTTTCCATCTAAACAGAACTTAACAGAATCAAGACTCTATTCGGTTTGACAAAGTCCATCGTTCTCCATAAATTAGATATAGAACACGGATGATATTATTAAAAAGTTTTTTTTAAAAAAATTTTTATATATAATGTAAAACTAACTTTAGTCATTGATCAAAAGTTATCATCACTTGCAGTACAGGCAAATTAATACTATAGTTTAGTAAGTGCAAAAAATACCGTAAAGTGGAAAAATATTGGAATTAGTTTAAACTCAAGTTGCTAGATGTGACATTCTGTTTTCAAACAGAGTTAAAGTATTTTCTGGTGTTTAGAATCTGACAGACCATGGTCTTTATAATACAACAGGATAATATTAGTATTAGAAAATCAACTAGAGTAAAATCATGTTACTGTCTTTAGAAGCTGACAGACCTTTGCTATTTACAGTTAAAAAATGTAGGCTTTGTGTCAGAACGTGTTGAGAAATCACAGAAGTAGCCAAATCTCTTGTTACGTTTCAGTTTGAAGCAGTTCGTTGCAACAGCTTTCATTGAAATGTGACACTTAACAAAGAATGTATTTATTCACAGTTTAACACACGTTCAACAGGTTTGGTTTAAAAATAGACGGGCCAAGAGCAGACAGCTTGCCAAAGGTGACACCATAAAGCAGAAACCCAAACCAAAGCCTTCAACTTCAAAAGAGCAAAACCAGTCCCTTCCCTCCCCTTGCCGGTATTCAAGTTGCAGCGGAGGCATTTGGAGCTCTAGCCGTGACGTCATAACATCAATACCGAGTTTCCCACCACCATCGCATGTTCTTAACAACTCCCGAGTTATAACCACAGGGACACCACCCAGTTTTATGGCTACTGCTCCTTATTATTGTGGGAGTCAGGCCGCTGGCTCTTACATCCCACCTGTGATGCCTGTGGATCACAGCCACGTGCATACATTATCTCCACGATAACTTGAGATGTTTTCTTAAAGCATTAAGGACAAAGTTTTTAGTTCATGGGCCACATTGTCCATTGAAGGAAATAAGCTCTTCTTGCCCCGTGTCAACTTGTAAACGTTTTAAATTTCAAAGGTATAACATGAGAAATATGGCGACAAATTGTCTCTCTAAGATTGGTTCATCGTCTTGTCACGTAGTCAACTGGGGTTAAAGGGCGTTGAGGCCAGTATCAACTAAAAAGAGCTTGGCTGGTTTGATTTTGTTTTTGAGATAAAGCAACAGCAGTCCAAAAGTAAAACAATTTTACAAAACAGACATTGCGTACACTTGTAAACTCTTTACAATTTGAGATACAAAATATTAACATGTACAGCAGCTTTGACTTTTTCTCTGCTAAAAATTGTACCAATTTGGTTTTCAAGCCAGGTCAAAAACGGTATTTTCTACATTTTGTAGTCCCATGCTTGCTTGAAAACCGCTCAATTCTTCTAACTTTTGTTTTCATTTTACAAAGTAACAGAATGATAAATCATTCGTTATAAAATATATATTTCTGTCCAGAAAAGCCGCTGTAAAACACCTATGGGTTTTCAGTTGAAAGATAGCAATTTTCTTAGTATGTTTTTGAATTACATCTATAAAAAAAAACTTTTTACACTGCAGAAAAAAACTATAATTGACGTGAGCAAGAAGAATAAAGTATACATATAGATAAACAAGCTATTCAACCGCTTTTAAGTTACATTCGAACATTTTGTCAAATAAACTGAACTTTAGAGTGTGAAATAATATCACGGTTGAAACCGTGATAAGAAAGGCAATGAGTCAGTCAGCGAGCCAACATTGTCGAAATAAACTTGCTACAAAGTTTTAAAAGTACTATAAGTTTTTAAACTGCTCTCCTTACTTTGAATGTTATCATGCATATAAATAGTTAGCCCGAGTGAATTGCATGGAATAAAATCTAGACAGCTTCGCGTCCCAATATTACATGAATGATAAATTTAAAATGTTTTTATACTTTAGGCTAAGAGTATTGGATGAATTAGCAAAATCTGTGGGATAAAGTTATTTATTTAGTCAAAGAGTTATATAGATTAAATTAGCGAGTTTATATATAATTGCTTAGGGACTTGGTGCAGATTTTTGCAACCTCGATTGTTTTTACGTACCCTGAATACATGTGAAATGATAAAATGTTGTCATTTAGTTCATTAAGTTAAATATTATTGTACAAATAAATTAACAAAGAAATGGACTTAAAAATAAAAGACTTGTCTATACAGTGCCATGCAGGTCAACACAGAGTACATTAATGTTATATATTGAAGCAGAGAAGCGCAGAGAGATTTTCATATTTTGCATGGTGACACAAAAAATAGTAGGCGGCATAATGTCGACAATTCCTTCGCCATTGGCGCCCAAAAATCATTTAGGTTTTCTCGTTTTAGCAGCTGTTTAAAACAGCTGCACGTGCTTCTTTGTAAATTTCGAGTTGCTTGCTCTGTGACAAGAGGAAGATTGGAAACTATCGGCGCAAAGGTATAGTTTTTCACACCAAAAATTGCATGATGACTGATTGTTTTTGTTAGAAGTTTTCAAAAATTTTTGAGCGATTGATATAAAATCAAAACCGTTTCACAATACGAACAACAATCTCCGCGTAAATAACATTGAAATATAAGATATACGTTTACTACAGGTTAAGACACTTTTTCACTTAAGTTAAATAGGCCTTTATGACATTTTTTTAATTCTCATCTTAGTCCGGAAATTGGTTGGCAAAAACTAATCTTCTAAAACATATTTAAAACTGAGAACTTGTTTTAGCTGAGCCAACAAACTTATAATCATTTTAAAATGGTTGGATTTTACAACTTCATTTCTCTTTTCTAAATTTTATGCTCGTTTTTCTAATCGGATTACACAACTGAAATATAAAGCCTTGTATTGTTTAGGGTGAAACTTGAGAAGAAGAACTGAAGGTAAAAAAGCCGAAAGAAGATTTGAAATACCTTCTAGAGTTTAACAGGTATAACCTTTAGACAACAAGTGACAAATAAAAAGGAATTACTTAACAAAAATAATATTAATAATTTCAACGGAATATCTATGTGAGAATTTTATCCCCTCCCAACTCCAGTTGATGAAAAGTGTTTGTTAATCTACATGGATCAAAACCAATGAAAATTCTCTTAAACACATTCAGAGTTATTGGTTATATAGCGCTCTAGTTTCAAATATTATATAGAAAATCTTCCTTTGTGTGGTTACAACTCCGCGGTTCATTTTTTCAATAACTTTGGCGTACCTTATATTATGATCTAGAAGCTCTGGGAACCCGACAAATGCAGAAAAATCTCGCACGCGGCTCGTGTTTTCGACATTCCCCTACTATTTTCAAATGCCCGTCGTGTTTTATCACAGTCTAATACACAGCTTAGGGTTCTTTATTTGCTTTATGATAAAGATTTTACTCCGTCAACGCTAACGTCGAATTTGTCCCCCGATTGCTGGACCAAACGCGACTTCTCAACGTAACAATTTTCGCTTCTTTTTGGCTTTTGAAAAATGAGATAAATTACTCTCTGCTTTGCAGAGAACTCCATCATAACTGTCTTCAAATAAAATCGTTTTCACCATCTCTGGCAAAAATGATTGCAAGACGAAAGCCGGTGGCGAAAAACGAAACACGTTTTTTTTATGTTATATAATCTGGCCAATCAGTCCTAGTGTCCTATATATCAATATATTATAAAAAAAAAACATTGAGGTAGGAAATAAGAGCCACATTTTAAGAATATTTTTTAAAAGAATAATAAATGTCACCACAACGGAGAATATTCATGAGAATATTTTCGTTCTAAAATGAAAAAAAAAGAAAAAAGAACACTTATAAAAAAAAGTGTAGCATCGCCGAATCAAAGATGAACAAAGGGAATGGAAAAAAAATACTATAAAGCTACTTTTAATATAGAACAGTTTTGGTGGAATAGGAAAACAAAAAAGCTATCATTTGCATGCAGCTAAGAATTGAAGACTTGTCTGCAAAAGTTCAACATTGCTTGAAGTATTCTTAAAGCGCGCAGCCATATAGATTGATGTGGTGAACTGGCGGGAAAGAAAACAAAATAATTATGTAGACTGTATCAGGCAAGCAGTTAGTGAAGGAATATAACTAATTCAGTTAACTTGCATGCTTTAAGACAACTTATGATTTTGTTTTGCTCGGGTCAATTTGGGTACTTTCACTAATCCTTTGAAAGGGTTTTTAAAATAGATTTAGCCTCAAAATACAAAATGTCAAAAATAAAATGCTGTGTAAGTTTTTCTACAGAAAAAGCTTTACAAAAAGTCAAAAGAATACATTTTATACCGTAGCAAAGGAGATTTTTATACTGAAGTAAAGGAAGGACGAAGTACTTAACAGTCCAAAAATTAATTATATAGTAATCTCTTTTCACTACGGTGTAAATTCTACCCTTTAAAAACTGTACATACAAAAAAGCATAGCCAGTTTACACGGACCTATCTACGTCTGCTATTCTTGCTTTACCGTAAATGTTCAAAACTAGTAAACTGATAAATTATAAAATATAGTCATAATATTTCGATCAGGTTTTAGAAAACAAAATTATCTCAAATGCAAGGTGAGTTTAGGTTTGCATTCAAATATTTTTTGTTAAACACTCTGTTCTCCAATAGTAAAATGACTGTTCAGCAATCTTTACTAGGAAGCAAATGCAACGGAAATTATAAAGATCCTGCAAAATTCACAACATGAAGCACGGTCAAAAAGTAATAGATTACATTTCTTATCTCATATGTTTGAAAACGGTTTTTCAAATTTGTTTGTTTTGCTTCTGAACAATATATGGTTTTGCAATTAAGCCATAGTCCTCCTTTAGTCCTTATCATTTGCAATTAACACCGATTGCAGAAGTGTTCTCTGTGAAATAAAAAAAAAACTGATTCTCGGTTCGCCTAACAATTAAGGGAAACGTTTTCAGATGGTGTTAACTGTCACGTATAAGAAAGGAGTCCGAGTATATTATGGTATTTAAAATAATATATTGCCTTTAGTTAGTATAGTTGGGAAACTATACTTCAAATTAAACTTTAACTTTAAACTTTAACTTTAAACCAAACTTTTTAACTTTTTATTTACTACGTGTTAAGAGGAGAAATGAGTAACTTCTCCGTCATTTATGAAGTTTCTTTCAAATCTCAGTTTTGCTCCAGCTCAGTTTAACATCTTCTAAAAATGACTGAACACTGAGTTCTGAAATTCTGAGAAATTGTTTTCCACTAGAAAGTAAATTGTTTTCAAAATTCTAGCTCTATAAATATTTTTGTTCGCTAATGACTAATAAGGGATTTAATCTATATGTGCCGCATATTTTACGATCATGCTAGTTTGCAACTTTATCAAAACAAATGCAGGATTTCTAGTTCTACGCTACAAACTTTTTAAATAGAGACTTTTAAGGTTGTACCGGTTCGCTGCCTAACTGAAATTAATTCAACAAGCACGAATCTTATCCAGTTGGTATAAAGAAAGACATGTCAAAGAGAAGGGAACTGCATGATCCGATTAGGAAAATATGGAATTCAGCTTTCTGTTTTGCATCAAGCAATTTCGCTCACACCGATTTAAGAAACAAAAGTATAATCTCTGTTTGCAGCAACGATAAACGACATACGACTTCAGTATTATGGAAGTCAGAAAGCCCTTTGACAGCAACTTGTAGTTTGTATATATTTTATAATGATCAACAACAATAAGTCAAACTTGCTTACTAAATAAATCGTGACAAAACGAATTCACTATCTTACGATGCTCAGTTATGAAGGACGGTAAAACACAGTCAATCTCTATTTTTCTATATTATATACTTCCACAAGAAACGAAGTAGTTTTTTGGCAAAATCTGTCATAAGTAGTTTAACCGATACGAACTCGAGACCTAGTTTTCTCAGAGCACATTCGCAGGGTTTCCCTGGAACTAAGAAAAGCCAAAAACGGTGAAAGATAATATCAAGCCTTGAATAAGGGTGTTTTTATTTCAACAAAAAATCTTTCAGTTGCTTCTGCAAATAACGTTTTAAATTTCAATTATATAAGTTATTTTACATCCAGCGAAATGAAACGCAAGTATAATGAAATATTCTATATGGAAACACTTGTGTAAACTAAATTTCTGTTAGTAAATTCTTTTAAGGTATTGCTTTGTTTAAAAGGTAAACAACAAGGCTGAAATTAAGATAATAAAAGAAATCGGCGAAAATGTACAAAAGTGATGGTGCGACAGAAAGGCGCTATTTTGTACAATGTAATGAATTCACATCTAGTGCACGCGGCGACATTAACCCACATGTATGGCTCAGAGTCGTCTTTTCATTATAAATCCGTCTGTGTAAACGTATTGTAGAGTTCTTTATCAAACGAGACAACTGAGCTCGTGTCCAGATATCCTTAAATGGAAAGCATGATTAACTTGAAGCAAGGAACAAAGCGAAAGAAACAATCTACAATGGTCTATTTTCAATTATTCTCTTGTCAAACTACTTTTTTCAAAGACGCTTAATTTGCACAAAGGCTACAAACATTAGTGAATTCCAGCGTGGTTTTCACAGCAAGAAAGCGGGTTTTTTTTCAAACTATAACAGTTCTTCAATACTATTTTTGTACATATAGAATTTATATATATATACATATTCCTTTTTTTCAAAATAGGGTTTTCTAGTATAATATTTATATTAATAATGCCGGAATTTTTTTGGTGCAATATTATTGCAGTTTAAATGAATAAATCAGTTACAAATAAAGGTATTATTACTGAACTCACGCGGAAAGCAAAACCCTAAAACGCATGTGCTCCCCTAACATGGAAGGGATATGTTTTTCCAAACGTTTTTTTTCGTCCACGATAAAACAAAAGGCTTCCATTCATAGTTGCCAGTGTGTACTTTACTGATTTACTTTATTGGAAAAATTCTCAGAGGAGGCGCAGCATTAGCTGAACATGCTAGATTATCTCTTTTTCACCTTGCACTGTGCATGTCTGCATGGGCCGGGGGTATAGGAAGAGACACGAATTCACCTGAGTTTTCAATTTCATAGGATATATTTTTAACTTATTTGCAACGTCGAAACGTTGATCTGAGGGAGCCGATATAGCATACATTCGGAATAACAACTCGTTTAGTTTAGGAACCAGGGTCATTAGACACGATAAGTCATTGTACTCCGGAACATCATGTATAATCCAAAAGACAACTTTTAGATAGATATTTCAGTTCACCCTCAGCATTGGTCCATCAATGATCAAACTGAGCTACAAGAAAGTTGTGAAGATTTATTAAGGTTTTAAGGCCTGCAATTCATTCAACAACGATCATTGGGAAGACTGGTTTCTCTTTTGTTCTCAGTAAAGGTAAGTATAATACTGGAAATAATTTAGCAAATTTGAAGACTTAAGTTTTATTATAGTAATGTCTCTTTCAACACTTACAGTTTTTTAAGAACTCCAAATCAAAAGCTGATTTCTATGTACATTTATAAAAACAAAGGCAGATTTATAAACGACTCCAACATCATATGAGCAAATTCAAATACCTTCAATTATCACCAAGAATCTTGCTGTAACCTCTGTACACTAATAAAATACGCCATATGTCTTACGGATACTTTATAATAACTTTATTAAACTATAAAATCAACAGGAAAAAGCCTCAAAACATTATTGGTTTTTTAAAATACTTAGTCTTAGAGTTAGAGACCGGGCCCCGTTCTGACTCTACCGGCACGAACGGATGGATTAACCGTTCTTGTTTTATTGAACTCTTTCCCTTTGACTTAATTTGTTTCTTTATGGCAATGTTAACGATTTTCATGAAACGTATATTATAGTCCCAAAAATTGTGTAGAACTAGAACGCTTATAAGAAGTCTCTAGATTTAACAGGTAGTGAGTATAATCAACGAGTGCCTTTTAAATTGTTTTAAATTTTCCGTGATAACAGATAATCTCCGTACTAACAAAAAATTTTAAAAAATAATAACATTTGTTTTAAACTAAGTTCTTACAAGCTAAACATTTCATAAATGCCAAAACCACTCTCGCTGACCCTGATTTACTGCCATTCTTAAAACACAACCGCAATACCGAATGCGCTCAATTTTTACAGCTTTGCTCAATTGTTTTTACTAATGGCTTCCTCTGAAGGAAAGACACGTTTAGCCTGTTGCGTTCCATTCGATATATATTGCATTAACTTCCAGTTACATTTTTGTTCTGTAATGGAGTACGTTCGCTATAACTGCCGATATATATCCTGATCACAGTATCTTTTTAAAAAATTGATGTCATGTTCTCTTGAAATGGGTAATCTTGATTGCGGAAAATAATAAAACGAATTTCGGTTATCGGCTCGGGCGTAATGTGAAGATATTACAATCTACATAATTCATTAAATTTTGTGTATTAAATTACATATGAACCTTCTATTCTTCAATACCGCATGCGTAAAACTCTTAACTGATCAAATTTCAAATGAAAGATTTTAATTTTAATATTAAAATAGCAACTAGATGTTGTTTGCATTGATTCAAGTGAGTAAAACCAACAAATATAGCTTTAGTCAAGGATGATAAATATGTTTGATGACGACATCAAATTAAGGCAGAAATCCCCCGACTTCCTCGGTAATAATTAAAGTTTTAATTAGGAGCTACTATATTACAAGCGCAATGCAAATTAATTCTCAAGTGCCTCATTTTTTTGAAGAAACTGATCATTCGCAGACTCTTTGTCAGATTTAGCATTGACCAAAATTTGAATTGTTTTATTTCAAAGAGCTCCATATGCTAAACCAATTTAGCAGCACTTGCTGTAGTCCCCGTGCGAACAACATATACACCGATCTTCAATCGATCCGTTTACGAATTTCTACCTTGATGTTTTAAAAAACATTTGGAAACTAACACGGCGCCAGCAAAGTGTACACCTTGCGTTATAGAAATTTCATAGGAAAAAATTCCGTAGAGTGACATATTATACAATATGGTTTCCGGAAGCAAAGAATAGCAGGGCCCATTTTGAAACGAACAAACATGATCTTTCTTATGCTAATAATGGTAAAATAGTCATGCAAAGATGAGCCAATGCGATAAAAAGCTTGAAGCAACTGCAGCTTCGATCACTGATAAGAAAGAGACTCTAACATTGATTTCTGTAAAATAAATAATTGTGTTTATTAAAACAGGTATTAGGACAGCCCTCAAAACTCAGTATCTGATATAATTCAAAGCTATGAATCAAATTCAGCTTAGGTAACAAAAAAGATAGTTGATTTTGTGCATTACAATAGAAGGTCACATGATTCCTAATTCAGTTTCGCAACCGTAGGAAATAAAAAGGCATGCTCAGAATTCACCGCTTAAAACTGAATAAGCTCGCGCTGCTGAGATATTTGGTGGTCGAGTCCAGAAATGAGCACACCAGACCTTGCATCACCATTCACAAAGTAAATCAGGCTAAAACGATCAGGCCAATTTTCGTGAAATCACTCAAGAGCGGAGTGCAATGACCATAAATTAACAGGAAATGAAAGCATTTGTTTCTTAAAAGACACTCAGAGGAGAGGAAGTAATCACTGTGGCAACAGCGAGAACAGCTTTTGGCTCTGCTAAAAATTTCACTCATCTGTCATTTCAAGTGGGATCGGTTGAGACATCCACAAAACAGAGCATAACCAAAGCCATTAGGTAAGAAAACAGACTATCTCCTAAATGCTAGCTTTTCTTTCTCTAATGGCAATCTAACAACACTTATATGCAACTACTGTACAAAAACTGAGAACTGAAAAACACTCCTCATTAGCCGGCTTAAGACGCTACAACTTGCCCGTTGTCAATCCGCAAGTCCTCGTGTCTTTTCGTGTTAAAATTTACCAAAACCCAGTTTACACAATGTCATTCGTGTTTTTAACACAATTTTTCTGACTATTTGCTCAGTGTGAAAGAACAAACCCGCTGCGAACCGCATAATTAAAAACCAAAAGTTTGCGAGTGATAGCCACAAAGTTAAAGCCCCACTTTCAGTGATCTTCGTTTTACCTCATTTGCGATTTCGTTACAGTTAAGTCTGGTTGTTGTCATTCAGAAAAACAAACCTTTTAAAAAAAGAGCACATGATAATGAACGTCTCACATCACTAAAGAAGTAAACACAGTCCAATAAAAGACTGATTCAGTTAGTTCATTTTTCTATAATGATTGTAAGACTGCTTTTTTTAATCAAAATATCTGAACGTAAACACAAGAAAATAAATGCTCCATCTTTCCCTTGCACACTATATCGCCTCTTAAAACTCATATATAATGTTGCACCCTTTCAGTCCCATTCTGCATATAAATTTAGATTTCACATCATCTCAAATGGCGATACCTCAAGGTTTTCTACCAAGTGAAAATAAGAACAACAAACTCCTTTGTTCTAGTAAAGAGATAGTTATAAGCTTTTGAAATTTTCTAGTTTTGCCAGTTAGAGTCTAAATTGCTCCTTTTATGTTATTTACACTGATTTGTTCCAGGACAAAATTTCCACCTAAAATAAAGTGAGATATTTCTAGAGAGATTCGAGGATTTTGTCACCTACATGTAGAATTTAGCCAACAACCCTTTTGATAACAATATATGTTATATTTATTTTATAAGGACAGAGCAGAAGATGTCTAAGGTTGTACTTTTATTTATTAAAGAAAACGCAATTACTCTGCAAATAATTTGACCCAACTCGGCTAATTTCCTCCTTAAAACGAGGGAAAGTCAGTCAACCTGCTTTCATAGCATAAGAAGTAATTTTTACGCTAATCACTTTAGTGTATACAAATCAAATGCCATTCTCAGAGATGTTTCTTTAGACAATTCATCATTTGTGATCTAGTAATTACCTTCAGTTATCGCGTGTAACCGTTTACTAGGAATCTGTTCCAAAACCAATAAATTAGAAATAAAAGCATGGTAGCATAGTTTGTTTGGATTTTGTCCGGATATCAAGACCTAAATTCGTTCCGATAGCTCAATTCAGAATTTTTAAACTAAAACTTCTTTGTTCCTTATATTTAATCCGAGAAGGCCACGTGTTAATGAGCATAGAAGATATTTTGTGTTTTCCAAATTCTTCCTCGGAAGTTGCTACGAATAAAATAGTGAGCAATATATATGCCTAGATGAAATCTCAAATCATAAAATTAGAATAAGACAAATACGAGGACTTGGAAAACAAGACAAAACATGTTTAAATTGAGCAGGTTCTCCGCGAATCAAAGTATATGTGCTGTGTGAAGGCAATTATATTTTGTGTACAAACTTTGATGTTTATATGGAAAAACAGACATTTTACAGAAAAGTTTTGCAACACAGAGGCGAGCTCCTCGGAGTTTGCAATTGCACTACGCCTTTCTATAGATAAGTTTCTATAAATAAACTTCGATAGTTTGGCCAACCTCAATTATTAAACGCAAAATCAACTATGATTAGTTGATATCTTTTATTATTCTACCCAAACTGTTAAGTGAACGCGTGCGATGAAATAATCCATTTACATTGCTAATAGGATAAAAGGCCTAATCAGTCAAATATCAATAAATGTCTGACATGAAACTGTCATGATCTTTATAGAAGTGTAAAGAAAATGGACCAAACTGAAAAAAAACAAAAATGTTTCGACCGCCGACCCCAAAAAATCTACACTGTTGTTTTGCGTGACAATACCGTTTGGAAACAATTAAAATTTCTTTTGCTCTCCCAAAGAGCAAAGCCCAACAGTGATTAACTGTGATTCATTTGAATGTGGACCTTTATTATCAGGAAACGGATGTGCGACTAAAAGACGGCCCCTCGTTGAATCTGTCACTTTCCCGCCAAATCGAAAAGTGACGAAAAAAATGTAAAAGTTTTTAATGTTTACATTAAAATGGCTTTCGATTACATTATTTAACGCTAATTGCGCAAGCTCTCGCGAAAGTGTTGTATTCGTATGAAAAACATCAGTTTAATGGAAACTTCATCTCTCGAAATAAGAATAAAATTTACCAATGGTTTTCAATCACATACTTTGCATCGTGCTGTGAGCTCCTGGTCTCAACACACGTGCAGCATTGGCATATTTCTTTGTTACTGGTGTCACTTCCTATGATGATCATTTGTGGTTTTGTCAATACTTGATCCAGAAGCAAGCCATTTTCTCCCCCCCCCACAAAAAAAAAAATTGTGATAACGGTTTACACCCGTAAATATAAAAATAAAACAACACTCAATTTGACGACTGACGACAGCCAAAACATCGTTTTCATTACACGATCAAAAACAAGCGATTAAAAATCATCACATCCAGTTAACTACGTGTAGCTGGAATTAAAATCTGTGTATTGTAATAATAAAAGAAAAGATTCAATAAAAATTTTACAATTAGCATCCGTCGAGGCTTTGAAAGATAATATTGAAAACATGGTATTGATTTACAGAGTTTTGCATGCCACAGAGCTATTTCCAAAAAGATTTAATGAAAGAAAAATCTGTAACTAAACAACATTTCGGGCTAGAAATTTAAAAGAAAAAAACGAACTTCCAAAAACGGAAATTAGTTGATAATGTTTTGATATTATGCTATTAACATTTAAGGTCTTAGTTTTTCAAACAAAGCAAAAACCAACATCGCATACTACGAGCATGAATTTAAAAAGGATCTCTTAAAAAGGTCCGCTTCTAACACAAACGTTCTGAACTAATTCACCCACGCGCAACTTGGAAAAAATCCTTTGTTTGGAAACGCAATCACTTTTTTCAAGAAAAGAAAATTTCACGCACCATAATCTAATTGCATGAATTGACATTAGATCGCCAAATAGGTTGCAGGGGATTAAAAGCAGTTAGCGCTGTCGGTTAAAATTACTTTAAGGATTAGAAAGTTTTCGAAAATCTTCGAATAGGTTTCTTTGAAGACACTACATAATATTACAGTTCAAGCTTGGAATTGTTTAGTTATAGCGGTACGTTGAATAAGAAGGAGACTAGCAAGTAATTAAACTTACTGGGGACCGAGATCAAAAGATTACAACCTAGAAATGCTTATATACGTTGATAATTCTCACAGACGCACATACATTTTTTTTAGAAAAAGACACATCAACATCAACAAAATGAAATTTATATAAATATCACGCGCAGATTGAAATTTAAAAGACTCTACAATATTCCTCTTTTTCCCAAATTTATCTCCAAAGGACTAAATAGTACATTTAAGAGTTATAGAATTTCAATATGATGACGACAAAAGACGTTTATGAACATTGTAAAAAAACTGTGCAACTTCATCTGAAGACAACAACTAAAGAACGGATGCAACACAAGATCAGCAATAAGTATAATATTTTTCATTAGAAGATTCTAAGTCATTTCTCGTCAGTTTTGTTAATAGCGCTACTTCAATTTCACTTTGAAAAGTTTGTTTTTACTTCAGTGGCAAAAAGTTTTAATAAACCTTGTATTGTGGTCAGAGAATTTTGCAGGTGTCCTAACCAAAAAGAATAAAGGGTCTGCGGAAGACAGCGTTAAGCCCTCTTAAGATTATTTGGCGTCAGTCGAATTCAACGCAAGTAATATATATAATTTATCACGTTCATAATTTTATAGAAGAATTGTTATTTGATTTATAATTTTCATCACGCACACAGAATCTTAATTAATAAACTGAGTTGTTTCCTTGTTTAATATACTCGATATTCAGTTTATTCTGAAGGTTTTTAGCTTTAATAACAAAAAAGCTAAAAGATATTATATAAACAAGCTTATATAGTCTAAAACCAGAACACAAATTAAGTACATGGGATATTATTTGACGGAATTGAAGATTTATTAGTTTCATACAAGACAGTCTGTTACAGTTTTTCTTTACAAACCAAAGTTATGGAAGAAACTTTAGCAAACAAAAGGCAATATCTCGGGCAAATGATAATTACGATTTCCAACCAAAAGGGTGAATTTAAGGTCGCCCATTGCCATAAAAACAGACTGAAGAAAGTCGATGCAAAAGCCGCCTCGAAACTCAGCTATTTTTATACAAGAAGAACTTTAATGGGAACTGAATGAGGCGCAGATTGGCCGAAAACTAAGAACAATTTAAGAACAAGTTCAGGCACAGGATAAAAAAAATTAATAACATGTTTCTGGTTCAAACTTTACTGAGTACTGAGTACGTTCGCGCACATGTGCAGCTATGAAATACAGATGCACCGTTTCACGCGTTTGGTATATCTATACTCCAGTTTAGAAACAAGAACAAATTGAGATCAAATTTTTAATGCTGAAACAGCCAAAAATTTAGCACAATGAGCTTTGGCAAAAGTCACTAGTTCTTAAAAAAACGACCGTGTAAATAGTTTCTGTTTTGAATTAGTTTCATAAATCAATAATATTTATCTGACCAAAGCAGTTTCTCAAAATACAGCTTCCCCAAAGCCAAAAGCATTTAAGAACGTCAAGTTACAACAGTGGAGTTGTAATAGTTTTTAAGATACACAAAAAGTGACCCAATTATCTTCGGCTTCGAATCGAAAAATAAAGAGAAGGTATAATATACTATTGACAATCCTGTATGGTAACATGTAACATACCACTGCAATACTCTATTAGCTGAGTAAGTTCTTTTTAAGGTTATGTTGAGTTAGAACTGCGGCTACTTTTTCCGTCTAGAATTTAGGTTCATGCAGTCACAGTGCGAGCTCAAATAATTTTCCATGCAGGTACACTCATTTCGAAAAGGCTATTCTATGTTAATACATAAATACACAAAAATGAGATTTGCCCTCTGGTTTTAAAATGGCTTAATCATAAGTTTAAAGGGCTTTGTAAAACAGGAAAGCAAAACACAGAAGACAAAAGGATACAAAAGATATGTATGAATATCGGAGATGTGATTACATGATACTTCTTCCAAATTGCTTTGATCGCAAACTTGAAGATCTTGCAATTACTACGCAGCGAAGGTACTGCACCAATACAGAACTGTGATCTGCATACATTGGTGTGATTGTTTCTATGGAAGAAACTTGATCACGAACCTCAAGAGGCTTTAATAAAGCATGAAAGCAAAGCTCAAAGATTTAGTGTCAGGAAACAAATTACCTTCACTTCATGCACAATAATGCACCATTCAGGATTTCTCATGCAAAAAGGAAGTTGCATCTCGAATCACATACCAGAAGACTGAGTACAGTCACCACATAGTGTACTTTGGGTGAAACTTACCACACATTTACACTGACAAAAAGCAATTATTGCTATATGCACG
Source organism: Zoanthus pulchellus (assembly GCA_027575285.2). Classification (NCBI taxonomy): domain Eukaryota; kingdom Metazoa; phylum Cnidaria; class Anthozoa; order Zoantharia; family Zoanthidae; genus Zoanthus; species Zoanthus pulchellus. The sequence goes on from JAOBRB020072297.1 coordinate 22,144, forward strand.
TTCAACTCAAATGCAGAATTATCTATATACTACAACAAATGCAGACACTTGTTCCAATGGTACAATGTGAACAACAAAAATTAATGTATGTTTCAAACACTGCTTTAATACATGAACCAAAACACAAACAGTAAATTATAAAATTTCTCAAACCTCATTGAAAGTCGTGTGCTTAAGTTGGTTTAGCATTTTTTTAAAATGTTTGTTTTAAAAACGAGCTGAATGCCATTTATTGTAAAATTGAATAAAACGTAGTGTACCTCCTAATGAGAGTTTAAGAAATATTTCTTAGCAAACAGTGATACTTAATCCGGATATGAATTTGAGATGGGGGCACTCGGATAAAGGTTAATGTCTCCTAAGCTAAAGTAAAAGAAATCAGAACTCTCTTTGCTGCATGGAATGAGATATAAGTAAAACTTAAAACTAAAACTCAACAGTAAAACTCAGACTTTATTAACAAAGACTGCAATTCCACACAAAAGGTAAAGATCTTACATTCAGGTTTGTTTACATAACAACTTTTTAATATTTTTTAGAGCTTCAATGCTGATTTTAAAACTAGCAAAAATCGAGTAATTTTTCTGTTCCTGAATACCATGTAAAATGGGTAAAAAATCAAAGAATAATAAAATCGTTTAAACAAATTCAAACTTTACAGTGAGATTCTCCCGACAAACTTGCCGGCTCATCACATAACTCTATAATATTCATACAGTGAGGCCAAGAATTTTGATCTTGAACTCGTCTTGGAGGATCTTCAGTAACTAAAAACAGATTTTGTAGTTGTACAATAATCTAGTGAAAACAAATCCCCTAGCCTCGCAGATCAAAGCTTGAAACTGGATTTTTTTAAAAAAATAAATTTAAGGTATAATATTTTCAAGAACAAAATCGATAACTGATTTAGAGCTAAATACGTGAAGATGTATACGTAGACACTATAGTTTCTTATCAAGCTAGGTAGAAATGCTATTGATATGAGTGACTGATAAAAAGAAGAAATTGTGACATTTTTAGCAAATATGTTTTCAAAAAAGGTAGTAATAAGTAAGTAAGCGAAAATAAAACTCTTTGCTTAAATTATACAATCATGCGAGTCGTAGAGTTATTATATTTTAGCAGAAACAAAGCTGCTCTCTCTACTAAGTTAATAAGTTGATTACATTGAAAAACATATTGGAAAAAACATTCGGGAAAGATATAGTTTTTGTTCTACGGTTTGTTGAAATAAAATCTAGAAACACTTAAAATGTATTTCAGTGCAAGATGTGCATTTTAGCAAAATATCAAACTATGAAAAGTGAAATAATAACTGGTATTTCAGTTACAAGTTTATTGATGGATATTGATAATATTTTCCAGTCAACTGAGTTTCTAGAACTTTTGCATCTGATACAACCAGAATTTATAAGGTACAGGATCAAACTTTTATACCGGTAGTTACGTGGATTTGGAGTGAACTGAACTCAGCAAAACATTATCAACAACCACAAAACTTGTAAAGTGGAAAATTTGCTCTTTAACAATGTATCTTCAATAGTTCTACCATTCGACAATGATTTTTGTTCCAACTAAATGTTCATGCAGATCAAAGAATGTAGATTTAATGCGTAAGCTTTCAAAGATAAGTTTTGTAACTAAAAAACTAACTCCCTTTCTTTAAGGTGAGAAACAATACTTATATTCTTTTTATAAGAATAAACCTTATAAAAATATTGAGGCCCATGAAATTGTTCAAATTCTAAGAATACTCTAAGAATGATTTTGTTCCCAAGAATACAATTTTGCATGCATGTTTGAAAAAGCATTACTGATCACATGTATTATGGCAAATCCATATACATATCTGTTTAGATTAATTTTGAATTAGTTCTTCCTTGCCACAGTCATTTTAGACGGAAATTCCATGTCAACGATACTCTCGAAACTAAGGAATATTTTTAAGTTACGAATATTTTCATGCAAAAATCGGCCAAAAAAATAAGATTTTTCAACCTTGGTCTCAAAACAATATTCATTTCTTGAAAAAGAGTGGATACTCAACTTTCTCATTCATTCCAGTTATGAAGTTTTCTCCAAACTAACTGACAAGTTAGTGTACAATTGTTTCAATGCGATAAGAAATGATTCTTTTTTCTTTATCCTTAGAAGACCCTCAAAGAGTTCGCGAGCATCGCTTCTCTGGCAGCGCTATTTAGTGAAGTATAGGGACCTTT
>JAOBRB020072298.1:0-14560 GCA_027575285.2 Zoanthus pulchellus
ACTGATCATTGTAAAGCGCCTTTGATCATATCCATATGAAAAGGGCGCTATATAAATCCTAAGTTATTATTATTATATTATTACAGAAAGATCTCGAACATTATGTTACGCGTGCGTTTCATTGTATCAAACAGAAGCGTCTTACCGCGCAAGCAAGAACTGAAATGCAGAATATACAGACTACAGCACCATTTGAACTCATTTCGCTTGACTGATTGTCCATTTGGAGAAGTGAAGTGGCGGATACGAATATATCTTGGTAATCGTTGACCATTTTACGCTATTTGCACAAGCATATGCCACAAAGAACAAATCAGCCCAAACGGCAGCAGAAAAACTTTACAATGATTTTATTCTAAGGTTTGGATTTCCTGCTCGTATCCACCACGTCCAGGGAGGTGAATTTTAAAACCAACTGTTCCATCGACTACACGAGTGTTGCGGTGTTGCCCGTTCAAGAACCACTCCATATCACACACAAGGAAATGGCAAGACCGAGCGATTTAACCAAATCTTGCTTGCAATACTGCGAGCGCTACCTGAAGATAAGAAATCTAAATGGAAGGACAGCCTAAACAAAGTCGTGCATGCCTACAACTGTACACGTAATGAGGCAACTGGGTATTCAACATACTTCCTTCAGTATGGTTGCTCGCCAAAGCTCCCCACTGACAATCTTTAGGACAAAAACCAGCAGGTTTTTCCAGCTATACAGACTGTAAAGAAATGGCGTTATCAATGAAGTAGGCGTACTGTCCAGTGCTAGAGGTAAGAAACAATACAAGAAAGCGAACAGTGCAGCATTACAACCTAGTGATCGAGTCTTAATTCGTAACCTCAGTGAGCATGGTGGTCCAGGTAAACTGCGTTCGTATGGGGAAGATAAAACACATGTTGTTGTAGAGCGAATGGGGATCGACAGCCAAGTCTACAAAGTGAAACCTGACTGGTAATGGCAAACACGGGGTATTGCATCGCAACCTGCTGTTGTCATGTAACGATTTACCTATGGAAATTAAACACAGTCAAACAAAGCGCACTGTCAAGTCCCCCCCCCCACGTCACGAGTTAAACCATGGTCAGACCAGGGAGACAGTTCGGATGGTGAGTGGAAAATCCCAACCTCTGCTACGATTCACCACCAGACTTCAACTATGTCTTGCGGACACCCCGCTACTATGGACACTTTATTACGGACAAAAGAAAAATCCTCGGCTGAAACCTTGAAGAAATATATGAAAACAGCTCTCGCTATAACGGACACTTGCTATTTATGGACATACGGACACTTCACCTGGTGCCGGACTAACATTTTCCTAGTTTTTCTCTCGTTATAACGGACACTTTCGACATGTTTTTCATATGAATTCATATATTCAGCAAAATAATAGTAAGCTAGGCTTTAAATCCATCAAAAAGCCGAGTTTTGGCAGTTACAAACCTTGAATGAGACTTTGAAGTTTTTAACACTGTATGCTTCATAGATGTTTGGCATTCAACATGCAGCCACTTAGGATAAGCTGCATTTTCATAAATCAGCCGAAATATTTGCTTCAATTACTTTTATTCCGGAACTTTCTACCAACGTAACACACAAAAGGTAAATAAAGTACTTGTTGTTGTTAGTTGCAATTTGCAATAACTAGTTCGCTTACCTAAAAGTTTCTAATAGAAGGGCAACTGCAGCGAGTAGATATGAATGTGTTACATCACGTTTTTTTAAGTCAAACAGAGAGACAAATCACGCGACCACCTATTTCCCGCGTTTGCCATCTATCATATTGACGTGAGTTAGATGTTTCGACGTAAGTCTCAAACGGAAGTATGTTTTTCCATCTGATTTGTGCCGAATAAAACCCTAAATTTGGAAAATAAATAGTTGTTTTATTTCCTTTTTCAATGAATTGGATTAAAATTATAAGATTAATCTTTCTGAACCATGTACAAATGGTTCTGGAGTGAAACAAACGTTTTAGTTGTAAATTTTGGGAGCTTCAACGTAGATGGAAGAAATTACATACAAACAAGAGAAAATGATTGGACAGAGAGGGACACTCAAGGGGTTGGCTGGGATATGTCAATTCCAGTAAAGTTATTTATAGTTTTTAGACCATTTCCTCAGACGTCCACATAAGTTTCTCGATCTAATGTTAGAGCAAGCTAGATGTGTAAAGTACTTTGGCATTTTATCCCTTCATTTTCTCTTGATACAAAGGCATGAATAGACCATTTTACAGTTCCTGAAAGGTTAGCAACCTTCTACATGAAACTGAGGCTTAGGATGTCAAGAAAGACTTTCACATCTCTGACGCTCGACTTCAAGCTTGCTTTATAATTTCTTGCTACGTTCGCCGGGCTCCATATGACGGTGTGTGTATTTGGAAGTAAATTGATTAATGCATAAACAAACAAATACGACTGGCCATATATGGCGTGTTTCCCCATACTTGGGTGAATCGAGCTAACAACGGAGTGAGTGAGTGACAAATTCGACCCCTCACAATATGTCATCCATTGCACATAAGTGCAATCGGATGACATAAAAAAGAACCTCTAATTTATCGCGGTCGCTGTCCGACGAATATCCACTAGAATCCTGGTCTGCTGCCAAAACCATCAATATTTCGTGCCTGCTTCAAACAATTGCCCATTAATTTACGAGTAATATTTAAAGAAGAAAAAGTAATCGAAAGATTTTAGTGACTATACACAACTTAGCAGCCCTTGTATAAAATGCTCCATAAACGTCTAACTAAAATCAATTCAAACTTCAAACAAGAGAGATAAACGGGATTTGAAATATGCATTGACAATTGTTCTTCATAATTTGAAATAATACTGCTAAGACAAATGAACCGGTTCACCGCGTCACATACAGCTCTGCTAATCAGCTGCAATTTTAACAGTGCTTACTATAGGCATCTATTATTTCGTGTTCGCAGGATCATCCATCATTTATCTAAAAGATTGAGGCGTAGCTCAGAGTTAAAAGCGGATAAATGTGCCAAAGATCGTCAAAGCAGAACACAGGTAGCTCGGCACGAATAAATATTACTCGCCCGACGACTCGCAGCAATAATTAGGAAGCATAAAATTCAATTGTAAACTCTATATAATAAAAAAGAGGTTTGATTGGAACAAATAATTAACTCTATCCTACTCGGTCATCCGATTTGTTTACAAACAATTTTGATGACATAGCTTTGGGCGACCAAAAGTAGCACATATGAAAAACACTCACACAAGACTAAGAGACCTTCACTTTTTAATTACAGAAAACAAAACATGCTGATAACCGTAAATTTAAGCGTAAAATTAAATTCTATACATCAGCAACTAAAAAAGAAGAAAAGGAAATAGAAACACGTGCGGTTAGCGTAGAAGAGCAAGCCTCTTGCCCTGGTGTCATCTATTCTCCATATTCACTGGAAACAGGTAATATATAATCGAATATATACAGTAGCAAGTGATTAGTGCCAGGGCAATATGTTCAGTACGATATACAAGTATATCACTATCACCCAGGGCTTTCTTCCTATACTTAATATTAACTGAAGATTAATACTGGCCTTTTACAAGATATGTGTACGGTCTTAATGTACACTGTTTGCATTTTCAATTCGCAGACCTCGACCCAAAGGATCTATGACCTGGGATTGTTTGTTAACATGTACACCACAGTCTGCAGTCAATAAGTGAGATATTACACGGATATTGCTATCGACTTTGTAATAAACAGTTCTTAGAAAGAATTCCTGCAGCTTTCTCACATGTTAAGCACAATGGTAGCCCAGTAGTGTGGTATAGGCATTCCATCAAAAAAAGGCGTTCACTATGCAAAAGCTCTAGTGTTTTCTCTTCTTGGTAGGTTTGGACCCTTTAGCGGGGCTGCTCTTTTTCCGTTTCTTCGTACTTTCCTGCTCGTCAAAGTATCCTTTCTCTCGGTCGGCTGTCGGAGAAAGAAAAGCCAATGAGTAACTAAATTCCATTGTAGCTTGAGTCTAGAAAGACTATGCACAAACCAAAACTATAGATCAAAACGATAGTAATATGACCGTTGTTTGCAACGATCGACGAACTTATGTTCTTTAGCAACTAGCCTCCAAAATGACATAAGATCGTGAAAGATAAGGATTTAGATTGAACAAAGTTGTTAGAGTGGACTGGTTATGAAACTTAACAAACTAAAAAGAAAATTACAATGTTTCTTTGTTTCATGTTGTGTGCACGGTCACGGTTGGGATCTTTTGTTTTTGGTGTGATACTTCGTTAGTCTATTGGCTGTTTGCTCATTTACATCTCAAATTCTTTTATTATTTGTGCAGGGTCAACGTCATATTTCAATAGGGAAAAGGAGAACAATAAAATATAACAAAGAAACTCATTAAGTTTCATAACCAGTCAACTGTAAAAACTTTGGACTGAATCACCATCATCGTCATTGTCTTCATCATCATCATCATCATCGCCTTCCTCATCATCATCGCCTTCCTCATCATCGACATCATTACCTTCATCGTCTTCATCACCGTCATCATCATCAACATCATCACCGTTATCATCATCATCATCAACATCATCACCATCACCATCGTTGCCTTAATCATCATCGCCTTTGTCAGCATCATCACAACCATCGTCATCACAGAGGGTCGTAGTGCATGTTCATATGCAGCAATATTATCTTTGGTTTAGCTTAAACTGTTTCAGAGAATACAAAAAGCAACTATATAAACACTTTTTAACTTCAAAAGGAAATATGACATACCGCGTGAGGAAAAGACAAACAAATACCTCTGTTTGCTTCCTCTTCCAACTCTGACCAAGACTTGCCGCTTTCCTCGTCGCTTCCAAGTTCTTCTCCATCAAACTCTACAAAGAGGTATAGAAAACTTAAGTCAATTAAAAATAATTATGGGAAAAAACATTTGTACATACTGAAAAATCTAAGAACAAAACATTTTCGATCTACTAAATCATCTTAAAACTTAAAACAAAAAGAAAACGCCAAGTTCTTAGATTCTAAGTATATACAAATATTTATATTTTATTTATACCCATAATTATTTACCAAACTTATGAACTCTCGAAATTCACAAAATGTGGTTTATAATACTGAACTACTATAAGAATGTTCCTATGTTGTTCAGAAGTTTCGATCATACCATTTCACCCAACTAAATACATACTTTATTTAACGTCAGTTGCGAAGGAAGTGGTTGCCCATTCTTCCAAGCCAGAAGCTAATGTTCTTTTTAAAAAATCGCTCGACGGCTCGGATCTTGGCGTGAGTGTCGACTTTACAGACGGAAAAAACCTGGAGTAACTGGAAAAAACCCTTTGCCCACATGCGGAGCCCATAAATCGATCCCGGATCGTAGAGGTGGGAGCCACGATCAATGACCACTATCCCAACCTGACCCCCCCAGATACTAACGACACTGGATTACAGTTATTTGAGAACCTGCATGGCTGCATGCCACTTTTAACCTGATGTTACAGCAGCCATATTGGTGTACTCTCAACAAAATAATCAAGTGTTTCTTTTTTTTCAGGAACCGTCAAAAAGGTAAGGGAAGGCCCCATAAAACACATCTTATCCAGATCGCTGCCTTTTACATTTTCTTCTTGTTTTCCATCGACGGTTGCAATGACTTTTCTTTTCCAAATGCACGAGCTTGTGTGATGACATAACTCGAAATCTACTAAATATTACGGTAATCTTTAATGATGGATTTAACGTTGAAAAGTCCCCTATATTTTTAATCTTTAAACACTTGAATTTAATCCATTTTAAAGTAAGCTTCTTATTCCGTTCTTTCAAGTTCGTTTGAATGTTTACTGGTCGGTTTTAATTCTTTCAGTTGCCGTGCAGTTTGATTGCTTAAAATCGAGCTGTAAGGGTGAAACGCACTAAAACGCTTCATAGTTCAGCACGTCACGTTTTACGTACTCCTTAAACTTTAATGATAGAGGACTAAAAATGTACCTTCCCTCCAAAGTTTAGCTGGATTTTGACCTACCTGAATCGTCCTCGCTGGTTTCTGTCTCTGATGAGAACTCCTCCTCGTCGTCCGTCTCTTCTTCGACATCTGAACCTGATGGAAGGTAATCACTCTCCTGTTCTTCTTCGTCATCTTCATCTTCACTCTGTAACCGCAACAACAATTAAATATAAATATACCAAAGAAAGCAGTGAATGAGCTCTAAGTAATGTGAATACTCGAAGACTTTCCAATTAGCTTGCTTAAAAAGTTATAAGATTCATTATTACATGGCCATGCTACAATTTGATCTATACGTTGAAGTATTATACTTGGGGTCTTTTTGTACGAATTTCGCTGCGCTCGGACCGTACTGTCAGGACCTGGGTCTGATAATTTTCCACACAGACCTCGCAGATCTCTTACTTGTAGATGGCTCACAATTTACGAAGTCCTCGTGAGCTCGGATAATCGAACAAGCTCGTCACTACACGAGTAAAATACTTTTCGCATTCCAATTGTCAGTGTTTTCAGACCTTTAGTTTAACTGGGGTATAAAAGTGTTGACTGTAACTGACAAACATTATCAACATCAGATGGCTAAACCCCAACACAAATAATAACTACTCATCATCCAGGGTTGTCCCTATTTACCAGGAGTGAAATTAAAGGACCTTCCAGAGTTGTCCCTATTTACTGGGTGTAAAATCAAAGGATCCTCCAGGGTTACCCCTATTAACTCGCATTGTTGCAATCAAGTTCTTTTTACAGCGCTGTCATACGAAAACTATTTTACCACATAGCTTATTTTTCTTATTTTTGGGAATATAGAAAGAATCTTTTTGCGGACTTCATATTTCTAAAGGACCCTAACCGAATTCAAGGTTTTTCCAGTGGCTGTAAATATTTTCCTCCATTCTAAGGCAACTATTTCCAAAATTTTCAAGGAACATAGCAACCGTGAACATCATTTCCGTATGCGTCGTGTTTTCAACTCCCAACTCAGTGTTTGGAAATATAACCATTAGAAATATATGTAAATCAATTATTTGGAAATCCTATCGCCGTTACAATCATTTTCACTATCACTTTACTTAAAGTGCCAATAAGTGAAAAGTGTCTTTACATTTCTAAAGAGAAAAAATCTTAAATACAGAAACCTTTAAAAACTTTGGATTAAATGCCTCTAAGATATAGCAGCTCAAATTCGCAGGTTTTACGCGGATATAATTGGCTAGCTCATTATGCATTCAAGGTATTTAAAAGTGTTTCGTTTCTGTGGCAATTCTATTTGTAAGCAGCAAAACACAAGAAAGAAGAACAAAAACTATATCTCGGCACTGATTCACACCACGGAAATGAATATACTTTTATTTAACCATATTATCAGGTAGTAATCGAAATATCTCACATATTCTTTGCATTGAAGCAAACAAAATGACAAGTGACATTTACTAATTTACATCTTAATGTTAGTCATAGAACTCGAATCTTCCCAACTCTCTGAAATTTCGCCTGCTTGTCTTTTTTATCATAATTTTTTCAGAAAATCAAAACTCTTTTTCTTTTTATAGACACTTTAAAGGCGGGATATTAAGGCTGGAGAGCCCGGACCCGAACAAAAAAAATCAAGCAAAACTTTGAAAAATAGATATCTTGACGTGAAACCAAATTTCGAAAAATTTTGTGAATAGAAGCTGGAAAATCATAGCTAATCGAAGATACATTTTGTATTTTTTCATCAAAAATTTCCAGATACTGTGTAGCTGGGAGAAACGGTTTGATTGGACCCAATTTTTCTTTCTGTTTGGCCATTTCGTCATTAGGGACTTCCATTTTCCTTGATTGTACTTTAATTCAACTTTAAATGCCAATTACATCTTTAGGACATTGAAAGACAGTGTAACGTTCTTGAATTTAGAGCAAAACACTAAATATGTTAATGTAACACATCTTATCTCAGCACAGTTGCGCTCAATTATATCAATATTTTATTTGCTAAAAATCATAGCTCAAGGGAAAAAAAAGTAATGACTTTTCCATGACAATTGTTATTTTTCCTGAATTCCATGACTTTTCTAGGCTTGGAAGGAACATTCTCATGGCAGTGTGAACCCTATAGTGTATTCTCATGACCGTGTGAACCCTATAGTGTATTCTCGGACTCAAGAAAAGAAGAGAGACAGCGTTTGGTGTTAATCAGAGAATTTGCTAAATTTAACTGGAATTTTGAAATTAATATACTTTTGTGCTTTTATCGACAAAGAACTGGCAGAATTCGTTCTCCAGCGCACAAACATTACCGACAGTTGTGTTAGCAAACAAAATATAGTTGATTCAGCTCTGATACTTTAGTTCATTGTTCATAGTAAAATTTCGAAAAACAATAGCGCAGCTTTCGTATTTCGTGTAGTCTTTCCACTCCCCCTTTAAACATTTTGCTTTGTTTTTAAAAAACACCAAATAACAGGTCTTTTGCTTTATATATTGCAACACAAAATAAAGTTTATTCTGATTTGATTGTTTTTCAGTTTTAAGAGATAGTTTTGCCAGAGTCTCCGGAGTCAGGGAAAACATCTTGATATTTCCATACTTGTACATGAATATCAACCTGACATTATTAATGCAACTGAGACTCATCTCAGCAATACAATAACGAGCTCAGAGCTTGGCCTGACAGGATACAATATCATACAGCTTCTTTCCTAGAACAATCAGTGACTGGAACAAACTACCACCACATCTGATAAAAACCAGTAACACAGACGCTTTCAAGAATGCAATGAGGGCCCATAATGACCCCCAAAACTTTTAATATAAATTTTAAACTTTAACTAAAATATTTTAACTAAATTTCTAACTGATTAGAGTTTTCATCACCAGCACTTGTAGATATTGCACATATTTTAGTATTAGTTGCACTTGCACTGCACACATCGCAGTGATGGGTTCTGTCCCTTTGTAGATTATGAATTTAGATTTAGATTTAGAGGAACCTAAAGACATTTACGAAACGAATAGAGTGCAAAAAAAAGTAATAATAATCATTATAGTATTCATACAGCGCTAATTCTATAAAGCTCTAATCGCTTTACAAATATATACGGGGTTTTAACAGTTTGAGGGTCTTAGAAGGTCCGAAGAGCGGCTCACATGTAATGGCGCAAATTGGCAGCCGATAAGAAGTGGCCTCAGTTGAAAAGACAGACCACAGCACCGGAAGCACCAATCTGCTCTTAGCTAGAAGTGTTTCGGTTCTTTTAAGTACCTCGACAGAGAGATCGAGAGACTGGGCCTACGGTTTAACGTCCTTATCCGAGAAGGCGCAAAAGGCTACCCATTTGCGGATGTTAGAGCAAAGTTTCTCTTCAATTATTTTAGGACCCTGAATGTTGGTCTGGCCGGGAATCGAACCCGAGACCACCTGCACAGCAAACTGGCACCTTACCAGCTGGGCTACACGGACGACGGTACTCATCGAAGTAACTTAGTTCAGAACAAAATTCCAAAAATCGTTGACCAGGTAATTGTTAATCTGTTTATTGCAACTACGACAAAAGTCTGACAAATTGACGTAAAAGCCTTTCCGTTACCTCGCTTTCTGGTTCCAAGAAACTCCATCCCCCGTTTTCCAAGAAATCTTCAGGGTTATCGTTGATAGTTTTCATAATTTTTCCCCAGTTTAAGCTCTGGATTCCCTCAGTGTACTTGATGTCACAAGAGCTACAATTAAAGTAGTTCACATTTATTCATATTGACTCTTTTAGCTGTAACTGATTATAAGCAAATCCTAAAGATATAAATAGTAATGCCTTGGTGCATATGCTGGTGGCTTAAGGTTAGCTACCAGTAAGTTCAAACTAGAGAGGTCCAGGAAATAGTTCCGGTAAAAGTCTCTCTTACAATTTGAAAAAAGAGTAAAAGTCCCTTTAACCAAGAACTTACCAAAAATTTCATCAATCATTTACCAAGAATTTTACCAATTCTTTCCGAAAGTAAAAAAAATATTGTCGGCATATGAGATAGATAGTCTGGTTTATTCAAAACGGGTTGTAGTTATTAACATTTAACTGCGTTATTTTACAATAATAAAATATACACAGATAAAAACCTATAACGATTAGTATTCTTAAAAATTTTACAACTGAGAAAATTGTTGTAAGCAACCTTTACATACATAAAACTCTCTTTGTCTCTGAAAATCATATATACAATCACGGTCGCATTTGCAACCAATTTTTTACTTTTGTGACTAAATGCTCAGTAGCGGTCGTAATTTGGTGACCAATATTTATCTCCGACAGCTAAAGTAAAACAGAACTTATACTCCAGAATTTGTTACCTTACCACTAGGTTTCAACTTTTGAGAATTTTGCGATAAAAATTTAGCATCCAGTCGAATAAATGCGACCATAAAATTGTATTAATTTCGAACACTGACAATGCGTAATTACTACATTGAACAATAAAAGAATACGCAAATCTTTTTGTATTTGCAAAAGCGAGTGTAAATCTTCTCAGTCTTCTAAGATTGTATCGTGTGTGGCAGTTTTTGTTTGGAAGTTTTGAGTTAATGGTTATACCCAATAATGTAGCGTTTGTTGTTTGTTTGATTGGTTTACCATAAATGAAGGCCTCGGAAAACTGCGGAAGTGAGAGCGGCTAAAGTTAATAATGAGCTCTTTCGTCTTCTTTCAATTGAGTTGGAAGTGATTCCTCTTGGACCATTCACTGACATGGTCGACCACCTGCTGTGCCTTACTTAGTTGACCCTTCTGTGTGGTCACAGAAAATTTGTTTCAGCTTGGCGACCAAGGTACTGTGATCAATCGTATCAAAAGACTTTTGGTAGTCAAAGAGAATGACTCACACTGAAGCACCATTACCATCTGTGGGCTTGGAGCCAGTTATTCACCATCCCTATAAGAACCAGCACGGTGAAGGAGCCCGATATGGTGCCAAACTGATTAGAATCTGCCACTTTGAGACTACTAAATCTTCTGCAATCTTCAAGAGGGTGGGGGTGAGAGAAATTCGTCGTAACTCTTTCTTTGGGTCTGAGGCTGGCTTGACTTTTGGGGGAGGTGTAATATCTGCTTCTTTCCAGACTGAAGGTAAGTTCTGTTTCTTGTAAGAGAAGTTCAAAATATCAGTTACCGGCTGTGCAAGGAGTTCGGCGTATTCCTTTAAAACCCAGTTTGTTAGACCGTCTGGGCTAGGGGCTTTGTGCTTGTTTAGATGTATTAGGTTGTCGTAAACCCGGTAGATTGGCACAGTAGGTTTTCTTAAAGGTGTAGAAACAAATAATTCGTCTTACAATCGAGGGGTTGGAAGGTGTGTAGTGGCTCTCAGAGTGCTTCATTTATAGCTTTGACGATTTTACGAGGGGACTTACCGTTGTATTGGGGGAACTTTAGGGAGGAAACCAAGTTGGAGTTTTGTTTCTTGCCACTACTTGCGCGGGCTGACACCTTTGAGATCTCGTACTTTAGTCATGTAGAACATCGCCTTGATTCTTTGTCTTCCCCTGTTCACAGAGTTGCGTTGCTTTCAGTCAAACCTGGCAGAGCAGAGTCCTTGGAATCCAGCCTTGAGATTGCAATAAGGGTGACTATAGCTAGCTAACAAATATTGGTACTAATGTTATTATTTTAAGCAATTTTTGAATCACTTAGTTGTTAAATATTAAAAAATACATGCTCGAGGGAGCGAGAGATCACGTCGCCATCATACAAACTGTGTAAACCTGCATTGGTAATTAATGATATTTAACGGTAATTTAAACCTTTTAGTCCCAGCTGGTTATCAACACCCAATTTCTCCTAAAATAACACATAAAAATGTAAGCATTTGGCAATGAGGAACTGAGAGTTGACCAAGCAAAGCAAACTAAAGAATATTAACAGTAAAATTCTCTCAAACTTGTTGAATTGAAAATATAGGAACAAGTTGGGATAATTTAACAATAAAACTGGGATTAAAAGGCTCAAAAATGGAAAAAGGGCATGTTCTTACTTTAGCCAGTCTTTTACTGAATCCAATGACGTCATAGGAATGGAACTGACGTGCTCCACCTTCCTGTGGTAGTCTTTGAAGATAAACACCATGTCGAAGTTCTTCAGATGGAACTGTAACAAAAATAAAAAGATATTATAGTTGGTGTAGATATTCCCTCTCATATTAAAGAAAATGGATTTGCTTTGTAATGAATAGAACATTTTTGACTTTCCTTGTGCCACTACTTCAGTGGAAGATCAGAAATGTTTCTCACTGGAGAGACTTTTTAAACAAATGCTGTTAACACTTTACGAACATCCGTCATTCCAGACTTTCAACGAAGAGTCTCATAGTTTAAGGATTTCTAGTCGTTTAAGTAATAATCTTGGCAACATAATTCGATACTGAGCTGTTTGTAAAAATGCAAAAAGTTTCTAGTCAATCTTGACAACAACAAAAATCGAAAAGTCGAAATAAACTGAAAGACACAAAGTCTGTCGGAATTATGTTTACAAAATGTTGAAATTAATTAAGGGCTCGAATAAAATAATTTCAAAAAACGTTTACACATACTGAGATTTTCGAGTGCATTTTTACTATTTGAAAACCTGTTTCGCGCGTCTTGTTCACAAATCAGGGATGCGAGACAACTTTTTCACACGTGAAGAAAACGTTTCAGCCAATCACAAAGCTTTTGCTTTTGCTCCTCGTATGCTCAATCAAACAAATGGTATCGGGTAGCGGTATATTTGTGTCTCTTGATAAAAGCATCAACTGAAGTACCCTGTCAAAAACACGAAACGTTGGCTTTCTGAACAATTTTCTCAGAAGCAAAAGCGAAGAGAGAAATCTAGAGCAAATCCAACAGAGCTCAACAGCTATATCAGTGAATTTTTAAGTCTTTTGCCTTGACATCAGCGATATTTTTGCTTTTAAATTCATAACTTTGGTTGACTTTTTTGAAGAAGAACATATTTTATTACTAATTTAACATTTAAATCCGCAATATTCTTTGAAAGTTTACTCTATTATGCTTTGTTGTGGCAAGTTTCATTATTTTATCGTTTATAGTACTCTCCGAACAAGTACTCCTACGGTTTGTGAAAAAAAAGAATAAAAAAAGAATAAAAAAAGAATAAAAAAAGAATAAAGTACTCTTAAAAATCTCAGTTTGTATAAAATAAACAGATTTCAGAATGGAAAGTCCTTTTGTGTTGGATTTACGCATTCGTTGGTCTGTATCTAAAACCGACTGATACAGACCAACTGGTGCGTAAATCCAGTAGAAATGGACTTTCCAATAAGAAATCAATATGTTAGGGATAATTATAATCTTGAATGGAAACGTTCAACATGAACGTTTAAACTATTTTATTGGCCTTTCATAACCCTTATTATAATTTGTATAGTGCTTTTATGCATATTTAACGATTAGACCATGGGGTCGAATGGACTACGAGTCAATAGCCCAAGAGGCCATAGGCCGAATGTGCTCTTCAAACCCGTTTTCAAAAATGGATGAACAAATTAAATTATAAATGAAATCCTTTGATATTATAGCACAACGGGACTCGTTATTAGCTCGATCTGCCGTCTTTTCTCTACTTGTAAGCTTATCAGAATGCAGGATGCTTGTTGATATTTAGTAGGTTTATACTAAAAAATTTTTACCACAGGAATCTTTCACTGAAATAACCGGTCATAACTCTATGATCGCGACTAACCAAACACCTAAGGTTAACCCTAGCCAAAGCCACCTGCCATTGATTGGAAACCGAGTTGGATTCTAGGGTAGACATAAATATTATCAAAAAATATGAAAAATTGTTCTTTCTAGCGAATAGTATACATATGACAGACAAAGGTTATTCATAAAGATTCACTTTAAAAAATTCCCACCTGGACACGTTCAAAATGGACCAGTTCCACTTCATCCAAAGTAATGATAAATACCGGCTGATGAAGGAGAGATTAAAAGTTTAGTAAAAAGTGTAAAACAAAAGATAATAACATTTTAGCGAATCAATTGTCTGTAATACCTCGGAACAATTAATGTCATTAAAGCTAAATCCTTTTACAAGCCTAGTGGCCCATGGAGCCGGCGCTTATCTCCAGTTTCTGGACAGGACACTAATCCATTGCAGGTTTGCTTCCAGCAGACGCTGGTACTCATTTACCTAGCATGGGAGGATGGAAAGCTGAGTTGGCTTAGGCGGAAAAGAAGTTAACACAGATATTCGAATGTCGGCAAACTGCCGGGATCGAACTGGGGACCTTGTGGTTAGAAAGCAGAGATCTTACAAAGTAGAAAAGCATATTGTCATTCCCTAGCAGCATTAGAAATCCAAGAAAAAAGATTCTAATACTGGAATATGCACGTGATGCACGAGTCTTACTACAGGTGTAAATCACAATTGTAACCATACAATTGTAAATGACGCTGAGTGTGCTACTATGTAAATGACGCTGAGTGTGCTAGTATGTAAATGACGCTGAGTGTGGTTGTATGTAAATGACACTGAGTGTGCTTGTATGTAAATGACGCTGAGTGTGCTTGTATGTAAATGACGCTGAGTGTG
>JAOBRB020072407.1:0-14560 GCA_027575285.2 Zoanthus pulchellus
CTTCAGTGTTTGGCCTGCGTGCACATCAAAGACGTCATTGAGGCTGTCATCGCATCGATGTTCTCCAACGACGACGAGTAGCTGTTGTATGTGTAGTAGCTGTAGTATGTGTAGTAGCTGTAGTATGTGTAGTAGCTGTTGTATGTGTTGTAGCTGTTGTATGTATAGTAGCTGTTGTATGTGTAGTAGCTGTACATAGTATGTGTAGTAGCTGTAGTGCGTGTAGTATACCTGTAGTACATGTAGTACTGTAGCTGTAGTATGTGTAGTAGCTGTAGTATGTGTAGTAGCTGTTGTATGTGTAGTAGCTGTAGTATGTGTAGTAGCTGTAGTATGTGTGGTAGCTGTAGTACGTGTAATACCTGTAGTACGTGTGGTAGCTGTAATAAGTGTAGAAGCTGTAGTATGTGTAGTACTACTAAAGCTGCTAAACCTACTACACCTACTACAGCTAATACACGTAATACAAGTACTCAAGTAAGTTCTATTCATGCATTTTCCTGCAGTAGTGTAGGAGGCACTACAGCTACATACGGGGGCATCACATTCGGTACATTCGGGGGTAAGATATGTAAAGTACCTACCAAATTTCCATGGAGAGAAGAACTGAATATAATGAAATAGTATCAATTCAAAGGAATATTTCAGAGGAGAATTTGAAGCACTATAGGTTGCTATATTTAGAGGTTTTATTATTAGCAGATATCAGTCTTCAGTTGCAAGTAAGCCCATGAGCACTCTTAGAAATTCATCCTAATAGCACTTGTCTATACTTACATATCTGCATCATATCTCTGGTCAGATCCTCTTTCACTGTTCCACATATGACAGGTTTCTTTAGGAGTGTCACAATGGACCTGAGAATTGACACACACTATACAGTACCTCACATAGGGTGTATATGAGTTGACACACACCATACAGTACCTCACATAGGGTGTTTATGAATTGACACACACCATATAGTACCTCACATAGCCTGGTGTATATGAATTGACACATATCATACAGTACCTCACATAGCCTGGTGTATATGAATTGACACACACCATACAGTACCTCACATAGCCTGGTGTATATGAATTGATACACACCATACAGTACCTCACATAGCCTGGTGTATATGAATTGACACACACCATACGTGTACAGTACCTCACATAGCCTGGTGTATATGAATTGACACATACCATACAGTACCTCACATAGCCTGGTGTATATGAATTGACACACACCATACAGTACTTCACATAGCCTGGTGTATATGAATTGACACACACCATACGTGTACAGTACCTCACATAGGATGTACATATATGAATTGACACACACCATACAGTACCTCACATAGCCTGGTGTATATGAATTGACACACACCATACAGTACCTCACATAGGATGTACCATATATGAAATGACACACGCCATACAGTACTTCACATAGGGTGTATATGAATTGACACACACCATACAGTACCTCACATAGGATGTACCATATATGAATTGACACACGCCATACAGTAGTTCACATAGGGTGTTTATGAATTGACACATACTATACAGTACCTCACATAGGGTGTATATGAATTGGCACACACCATATGTGTACAGTACCTCACATAGCCTGACAGTGTATATGAATTGACACACACCATACAGTACCTCACATAGCCTGGTGTATATGAATTGACACACACCATACAGTACCTCACATAGCCTGGTGTTTATGCCGTAGTTACATATGTAAATTTGATCCTCTGGTCTTAGGTCTTAGGCCTATTTTTTAAAACCAGTTTATTTTTTTAACCAGCTTATTTATCAACAGTCTTAAAAAGTCTTTCACATTTTAGGGTGCAGTGAAAAATAAGGGCATGGTATTTTTTGGGGGGTAAAAAGAATAAGATAAAAAAATTATGAAAAATTTCTGACCCAACTTCCCTACTCTCTATTTTCCCTTCAATGTCCCCCCTGATATACCCTCCCACTCCCCCTAACTATACCCTGCCCACTTCCCCCTATAGACACAGATATTTATTTTGTTCTGACCTTTCACTCTGTAGTCCTGCACTCTGTCCACTTGACCACGGAGTATTTGATGCAAATTTACCATTTTTGTTGTTATTATAATAACTTATTTAGAATACTGTGTGATAGTCTCAAGAAACATAGCAACTGGAGAAAATGAAACCAGTACAAAACAATAAAACCTTTTATAATTAAATATTTCAAACTGGTTCAAAAAATTTAAACAAAAGGATCAAATTAAACTACAACATATATATATATATACATTACAGGTCAAATTAATTTATAGGTTATTTTTTTTAGCCTAGTTTATTTTCTAAATCTAGTTTATGTTTTTAAACCTAGTTTATTTTTAAAATTTTGTTTAAACTTGGTTTTTTTTCAACAGCTGTGTGAGACTGGGACCTATAAATTATAAGGTTAAGGGTAAATTGCAATGATTGCTTGTGTGATCAAGTGGATAAGGAAGAGGACTAGAGATCCAGAAGTCGGGAGTTCATATCCTTGTGACTACCAAAAAATTAATTCAGAAAGGAAAAAGGCAAGAGTGAGATTATATGGGGGGTTGGGTAAGAGGTAGTGAAGTGGGGGATTATGGGATTATGAATAACTAGGTACAGGAGGGGAATAACAGATCATGAAGGGAGGGGTGGTTGATGAGTTGCAAAAGAACTGAGAAAACAATTTTTTTTTCACAGTTGATAGAAAAATAAACTAGGTTAAATAAACCTAAAAGTAGATTTGACCTATAACATATATATATCACAACAGAACTGTGATGAAACTCAAAACAAAACCTCAAAACACTGAACAAAAAATGTCACTTTTTAGTTTGCCTAAGGATAATATTAAATATAATTATTAATAAGTACTGTAACTATCATGATGATTTGACATAAAAATGATGCAAAATAAATAAAACAGTGAACACTGCAGCCCTCTAAATAATTCTATTCACTTCAATATTTTCCATAGCCTAATAATTTTGCTATCTAAACATTTAAACTTCCATAATTCCAAACTATGGTTTAGAATCAACTTGGAAGCCCACAGCATGATCTTTTTTTCCATTCTGGTGTGTGCACATGTGTTAAAACTAGTCTTAATCAATTCTAAGCTGATTACAGCCAGAGGTGATCAACATGAACTTTATTTTTTTTATGACAAAAAGCTGAACATCTTAACTTACCACTGCATGAGGTGTCTTGTGCTCCTTTACCACGCAATACAGCTCATAGCGAAAACCTAAACAATCAGGATAAACTGTTATTTTTCACTACTGTAAACTATTGAGCTAGAAATAATCAAAACATACCTTTAATGTAATTTAAAGAATCTAAAATCAGTATATCATCCCTTGATATCAACCTGTTAAAAATATATAAAAAATTTACACTTAGTGAATGTATATAACAACAGTTTTCTGTTGTAAACATGTTAAGTTATAAAGTAAAATTATAACTATCTTGGTTAAACAGAAGCCACTTTCAGTTAAACTTTTCTGAATTTAGAGTAAATAAAATGAAGTTATTATAAAATAAACTTGATTTGGAGATGTCGAATTGTGCCTACAGTGTATGTGTGTCAGTTTGTCATGATAAAGATCTCTGTTCAGTGGTAAAGATGGTAGAGGCGGATACAGGCGGATGAATTGGGTGAATTTTCACCTCCCTTTTCTTCAATTTTCTGGTACATTCTTTGAACTTGCCACCCTTCTTCTCCTAGAGTCACTGGTAAATTCTTTGTATTATTCACCCCCCTTCTAGAATTTCTGGATCCGCCACTGGATGGTGTTGCTAATAAGCAGATCTTACCCAATTAAAAATGACTATATCATTGTTTTCATTATCATGTCAATAATTAACTTTGAACATCATAGTCAAAAAATGTTTGTTTAAATATTAACCTTTGGACTATGGACTTTAATGTTCCTCTCGTACTTTTCTCACTTGCAGAGGCTGAAAAGGTAGGATCTATTTAATACATTTTTTAGTAATCCTTTACACTATCTCAGTACTGTATAAAGAACACTTGGGCTTATTCAATACTCTCCACTAAATTTATATTCTAACAGTATTTTTATAATTTTTACAATTATTATAATTAATAGAATCAAGTTAAGTAACAATAAACAAACCTACACATTTCATTGTGCATACAACTGATGTACAATAGTTTCTTACAAAATAAAAATAGCAATAGAGTATTTTAAGAGACTAATAATTAAAAAGGTATATATAGAGGGCATTACACGGTGGCAAAAAGATATGAATATTATTTTCCAGTGGTAAAACAATACTTTACAAACGAGCATAGCGAGTGAGTAAAATATTGTTTTTGCCACAAGAAAATAAAACTCATATTTTCAAGCTGCTGTGTAATGTTCTTTTTATTATATATAGACAAAAGTGTTTTTTGGAAGGAAATTACCAAAATTACATCATTGATAAACTCATGTGTGAGACTACGGAATATGAGATGTATTTTCCACAAACTTCACAATAACCGACCATTCTCTGTAACTTTTCCAGCGCATTCCTCGTTTTTAAAAAGTATATGCACAGTAATTAATATCAAGAACCATAGTGGACGGGTATTTTGAAGTTGATCCGAATTTTTTATTTGCACCAGATCCTCACCTGAAATACTCTAAATGTGCATCTCCATCAAGTCAACTGTCAGAGCAGATGAAAACTTTTTAACAAAAAATATGTGGTTTATGGGAGTTGATTTTGAGAAATATTAATCATCTTATCATTCCATCAATTTGATTTTGACCCTCTGTCCTTTTCCATATGTCTGTCTTTCCTCTCCTCTCATGTAAAAAGTACTAGTTTATAATAATGGTTTAACACTAACAGGTACAGGGGGTTACAGTTTTCGAGGTCTCAAGACTTTTTGGAAGGTCAGGTGTGTAATTTATACTGCCCTAATTTATACCTTATAAAAAATGTTCTGTAGGACTCTACTGTACTTCAGTTGAGTACGCGTACCTGAATACGTCTTATCTCTATCGACACCAATTGCATGATCACTGACTAAACGCACAGTTTTTCCTCTTTGTTTTTCAAAATATTCTTTTAGTTCCTCAGTTCTTCTTGTTTTTCCTGAACATGGATAACCGCACATTATAATAAGGGGCATCTTAACATATAATACTCTTTTTCTAAACTATTGTGTCCGCCATTTTGTGTATTTTCTAAAATTAGATTATTTTACTTCTAGTTCCAGTCTCCTAGCAAAGTACGGCTGAAAACAAAAAAAAGATGGCGGCATCATCTAAAAAAACTTTTTGCTTTTTGTTTCTATATTTTATCATTGACAAAGTGCTTGGAGAGGTTAAAGTCCTTAACGATGATACATTTGAGCATCTAACACAAGCATCTACTGGAGCGACCACGGGAGATTGGCTAATTTTGTTGTAAGTATGTCTATGAATTCACTAAATATGTAAAAAACATGGTCTCTTAATTAAATCAGCTCGAGGATTTTCCTCCTTTTATTCCAATTTACTATTTATTGATTAAAATATTTATTTCAATCAGATTGTTTCATAGCGAATAATCATTTTTGCTGATGCACGGTTTTGGTCTTGTAAAACTATAATTGGCTTCAGGTTCTCGAATACCCCTTCAGTCAGCGGAGGGTTTAATTGATCTGCAGGTTGCAGGTTGCAGGTTAGGTGCTGGTTGCAGGCTGAGTGCAGGTTGATTGCAGGTTGGGTGTAAAATTCAGGTCGGTTTACTTCATTGTATATCAACTTTCATTCGGTCACAACCTAGCAAAATTCACTCGACCTGCATTTTAGACCCAACCTGCAATCATCAACCTGCACTCAACCTGCGACCTACAGATCAAACCCTCCGTTCACTCAGCTATCTCAACCGTTTTTATGCGGCCTAATTTAGGTCTTAAAAAGTTTAGTTTCTTTTTCTAAGTATATATATTTATTATATATGTACTGAGATTTACCCATTGAAAAGGTGCGAAATAAATTTGGTTCACAAGCTGGTCTAAGAACCCGACAGCCAATCAAATGGCGCGTATTGCTTTTTCCACGTGTGAAGAAAACGATACATCCAATCAGGTGCTGCGTATCGTGTTTTTTCATGTGTGAGCCGTAACAAGGTGACTTTCAACTCTTTCGACATGTATTTATCGTTCTACTGTATTCTAGTACAATCATTGGTAGCCCAAGCTAAATTTGTGTGCCTGTTTGAAATTGATTTTGTATGAAAAATAATTATTTTTTTTTAAAAAAAATAATTGTTTTACAAATGAAAGAAATAAAATTTTCTTACCTCGTATAAAATTATGCGTTCTTTTGTTTATTGCCAGTGCATTTATAGAATCTGGAGACATTTTTAAAAGAAAGATTTTAGCAGTTACTGTAGGTTCTATACAGTAATGAAAGGTACCTTGTCCCTAAAACCTGTGTTAAATGTCTCCAGATTCTACAAGTGCACTGGCAATAAACAAGATTGATCACATCATTTTGGTTTATTTGTCACTAAATTATATAAAACCCGTAGAATTTACCATAAATTAATGAAGATTGAAACTATGCTATAACTTTATACTTATTTTTATTATAGTCTCTAGCTATATTAACTCATAGCCACATACATTTTCATACTGTTTTGCAGCTCTAAAGCACATGATCAGTGTGAAAAATGTAAAGCAGTTGAAGAGATTTTCAACAACATTCATGAGCAGTAAGTTGAAATATAATTTTTTATACAGTTACTATACTTACAGTGGACAGTACATTAAATACCAATAGTACATTAATATAAAAATATTCAGACAAAAATATTTCGAACAATTTGATTTCAGACAAATTAATTTATTATTTTAATGAAATATATAAAGAAATTGCCTGTTACTGTCCTTAAAATATAAATGAATTGTCTATATTCAATTGAAGAAATTTTCAGATGCTAAAAATTTTGTGACGTTAAAATTTTTTTGATGGATTACTATAATTCCAATAATATTTTTGTCTGAAATTAAATTCATCCGAATTTCTTTGATGTTAATATAAACAATAAAAAAATCTACCCCACTTTTTGTCTTTGTTCTGTATACTATGTTATATATAGTCACAATTAGTAAATTCTTCAACTAAAAAAGAATTCTCTCATTAAAAAGGCTCAAAGTTAGGATGAATGTAGCAAAAGTACTCCAAACAGGAAGCAAATGTATGTACATTTTATACAGTCTTTTAATTTAATTAGATAATTAGTTTAAAAAATCATAGTTCAGTAATTTCCAATTCCAAGTTGAAAATTGCATTTACTTTAGTTGATAATTAAAGTTTTCGTGCAAATATGAAAATTGTATACATTTATCAAAAGTATCTGGTCATGAGTATGTTGAGTATTAAAATAATGTTTTCGAATGTATGAATTAACCAAAAATAACTCGTAAGGAAATAACTTTGGAATTCTGTAAGATTGAACTTATAACTTGCACTTCTAATACAACCCTGCTGAAAAGAGAACTAAAAATGTGCTAAGAATGAATAAAAATTATTTGCCCCTGATATTGCAGTTGCGGGGTGGCCAACTATTTGCCCTTGATATTGTAGTTGCAGGGGGGAGGCAAATGGAGGAACTTTCAAAATCAAAAATTTTGCTGGTATATGGCATACAGGAATCCCATGCGTTCTGATTAGTGTTACTGTTTTCCTGAAGGCTCGCAGCAAAAAGCTGACTGAAATTCATCACTGTTCTCAATGCCAGGTCAAAAAGACTAGTTTTAGAAGCATGGCACTTATTTGCATTCGAAATGCTGAAGAAGGTTTAGTATTTTAACTGTAACAACCTTAATATATAAGTTTTTTAGTCAGTTAATTTTTTTATTCTTATTACCATACCTGACTACAACTTTGGTATTTTAAAGTTCATTTATTTCAGTTTATTAATAATAAGTGTTTCCTGTACACACTTCTAAAGTATTGTAGATGACAGTGATCAGAGCAATAGCAAACCTTGAACAACTGGGAGAGCGCACAAATAAGCATCAAAAGCACAAGACTTTCAGGGGGTGCAGGAGCATGCTCCAAGGGAAATTGTGAAAATTAGTTTATCTAAAAAGTTAATGCTTTTCCCCTTTTTCAGACTTGCTGTAAAGCAATTGGTAGTAACAAACTAGGTAGGAATCAAAACATGCCATTACACCTCCCTCCTCCCCCTAATCCTTGCTATAGTCCTAGTAATAACAATTTTTTAATAATTCAAAATTTTTGATTCAGGAGTCATTTTTAACTTTTGTTGATCTGCTTGAATCAGTACTCTCACATGCAATACATGTAATTGTCTTATTTATCCACTCAACCCTTTGACTCCTAAAAGGGCCTAAACTGCCTGTATGATATGGTACTGAGTTAAAGACTGAATTCAATCTTTCTTAAACAAGAAAACCATGTTTCAACTTTGAATTTTACTAGTTTCTTTATGTTTGGAAAGCAAGTGATGCAAGAATAAACTGTCATTTCTACAGAAAGTCATTAGCTGAAGTGCAAATATTGAAAAAAATTCCGTTTTGCATCATTTTTGGAACGGGAAAATCAATGATGTTTGGCCTTGGATTTTTATTCCCAGCAAACAAAACAGCTTCCACAACAAAATTCAGACCTAGTACTGAGATATAGTGAAGGTGTTTAGCATTTTTTCAGTTTACAGATCAAGCTACAGCCATTTCTTTGTGCCAATCTTGCCCCAATGTGTTTCCCGCCATTTGCACAACCCCAATGCATTCTGGGAAACACAAAAATTTTGACAAGGACAGACAGCATTTCCTGCAGTAATCATTTTTTTTAAGTGTATCTAGAGCCTCCACGGAGTTCAGCCAAAATTTTATGCCTGTAGTGTTCTTCAGTCTTCAAAACTTTCAAAAAATTCATTAATTAGCAGCGCAGTGAATTTGCCTCTCTTCGAGCTTCAAAGCCAACTTTTTTTGGTGCCTGTGGAAACCCACCGAGTGGAAATATGCCGTAAAAATCGCTAAAAAGTGTGACACCTTGCTGGCTTCTTTCAGTAAGTAAGCTCAAATGCTACCTTCAAGCTTCATGATTCTATCCAGTAGTGAAGAGAGACAAAAAAGGCTCGAAAATGAGCAAAAATCCACTTTTAACTGCGGCTACAGCAGCGACAAGACGCTTCAACGGCACCATCACCTCATAAACTGAAAATACGATCCCTGGGGACTACGCAATGTGGGATGTTTCCATTGCAATGCCTAATATGGATTAGAGAAAGCCAATTGATTGTTTTCATACAAAAAATTGTTCAAAATCGTAAAACCTCCCAGTAGTCAAAGGGTTCATTAAATGCATTTTGTTAGAATGAGATATATAAATAAATAAATAAACCCCATTAAATTTGGGAAATTGTCACACTGATAGTCTTAAGAGTTAAGCATGGTTGATATATTACATTGTTGTTAGTATGTTAATTTGAGAGTGATAGTACTTGTTCCAGGGGTACCCATTGTTAAAATACCGTACAATTTTTAACTGACTCAGTATTTTTGGTATTTATTGGTAGTAACTATTAAAAGATTTGGAATATCAGAGTGGCCTGCTGTTATTTTGTAAGTGATCTACACAATGTATTCAATACAGCTACTGTATAAGGTGGTAGTAATTGTAGAAAATGCATATAATCTGACATATAATAATTGTATTACTATCAATAGTGATATTAATAGTGATAACTTTTGATATGTATCTAAACATTTCGTGACCGCAACTAGTTACCAGCCCTTCCAGCTATTATAAACGATACTACTATTATGATTCATGATTATGATGATAATGTGTGGTGATGATAATGATGGTGAGGATGATGATGGTGGTGGTGATGATGGTGGTGATGATGGTAATGATAAAGATGATTATGATGGTGATGATGATGGTGATGATGATGGTGATGGTGATGATGATGATGGTGGTGATAATGATGATGGTGATGATGATGGTGGTGATGATGATGATGATGGTGATGATGGTGATGATAATGATGGTGATGGTGATGATAATGGTGGTGATGATAATGGTGGTGATAATGGTGATGATGATGGTGGTGATAATAGTGATGATGATGGTGGTGATGATGATGGTGATGATGGTGATGAGTATGATGGTTATGATGATGGTGGTGATAATGATGGTGATGATGATGGTGGTGATGATAATGATGGTAATGGTAATGGTAATGGTGGTGATGATGATGGTGGTGATGGTGGTAATGATGGTGATGATGATGTTGGTGATGATGATGATAGCGATGATGATGTTGATGATGGTAGCGGTGATGATGATGCTGATGATGGTGAAGGTGATGGTGGTGATGATGGTGATGGTGATGGAGGTGATTGTGATGATGATGGTGGTTATTGTGATGATGATGGTGATGATGATATTGGTGATAATGATGATGATGTTGATAATGATGGTGATAATGATGATGATGTTGATGATGGTGGCGGTGATGATGATGCAGTAAAAGCTTTAGGATGCTATTCTGTAAAAAAACAACACATAGGGCACCCAGCATAGCCTAAGTATTAGGGTCTACTTACAATAAGGAGTTGTTGAAATTATTAAAATGTCCACATAAAAATCATGAAAAAAAACTAAAATGTCAAAGCAATGTTAGGTTAAAGGTGTCACGTAATCTCGTAGCAGTGAGTAAAGTAGTTAATACAGCCTTCTGCATTTTGTTAAGTGTTGGTCAGCTTTCTTCACTCCCACCAGTTCCCTTGTGCTCTTCCTCGCACCATTCAAACAGCCTCCCAATACATCTATCACAATGTTATGCTGCTCAATATCATATCCAGGATCAGGCCCGTAGCCAGGGGGGTTTGGGGTTCGGGCGAATCCCCCTTATTCGGCGAATCCTTCCTTATGCCAGCGAATCCCCTTAGCAAAAATCAAATGTAATTTATTACAGACTTGTGCGGCATTTTTGCACTGTTTATTACTAGCTTTCGAGCCATTTCCTGGTCGTACGACGTGTCTGTAGCCTCATGAGTAATGAATATTAATAAGGCTTGTTGTCTAGGCAATTTGACCAATTGCTTCGCCCCTTAACCCCACCGGGGCCCTTAGGCGGACCCCTGGACCCCACGCCCAGAACCCCCCATTTCAAAGTATCCTGGCTACGGGCCTGAGGATGCTGGTGCTTCAACTCAAAATGAAGTGGTGCATACTTGGCTGTTTACTCAGTTTCCATTACCTGCCTGCTGGTTATTCAAGGGCAACGCATCTCTTGTATATGAACTTTGTTCTTTTCTTTGTATATAATCCATGTGTCATTTCCGTTGTTCCTGTCCTCTATGCAATCTTCAAAGACTACCACGGTGGTAGGGATGTTATAAGATCCAGGTCTTTAAGAACTTCAAAGAAGAGGGCCTTAAGTGCTGCATTGTGCCATGTGAGATATTTCGATTGGGCCAACTTACTCTATACAGCCAATATGTGTACTTGAGTGTCCGGAGCCGTGATGTTCTGTCCTGTTTCAAATGCGGCTTTTTTCTTGTTGTAGACCTTAGTTGGTAGGATCTGTTGATACAGCTCATCAACTCCAGCAATGATGTGGAGTGCTGTCTTCCAATCAGCCATCCAAGAAAAGCACTCTGCCAACCTCTGTGTCATCCCGTCATTGAGTCAGCAGTTGTCCTTGCCATAGTTCATTCCTTGTCTCTTCACAATATTTCTCTACTCCTGTACAATTTAGCCACTTTCTGATCTTCTTGATTGGTATTTCTTCATTCTATCAAAGTTGGTTGTGGATGTTCAAGGTGAAGCACAAACCCAATCTCTGTTTACTTTTCAGCATCTTTTACCAATGTTTGTCGATCATTCTTCTCCCCTTTCTCCTCAAATTGACGTACTGATTCCATGGCTGAATCTTTGTTGCTATACAATCTCACAGCATCCTTTATCTTCTCCTATCCTGCATGCTCTCCCGCTCTATACTCTTTAGCCCTCGACCTCCTAAATTTTTGTGGAATGTACATCATCGCTGTTGATTCTAGAGGATGCTTGCCACCATTGTCAGAAATCGGCTGTCTTGATTCTCTGTCGAGCCTTAGCAGAACTTTCCGTGTTTGGCCAGCATTGGGTTGACATTAAATAAGTTAACACTGGTATTGCAAATTGGTTTTTTGCAACCATCTTTTTGTAGTCAGGCACCGGGCTTGACTAGATTACAGATAATCTCTTTATGAACGTTCTGCAAGCAATCTCTAGGACTACTTTTTGCGATGGTTTATAATTTACCTCTTGTTACACGGGTTACGGCACATTTGTGTTTATTCCATTCGAGGCTAATGTCAGTCATGAAGGATTTTACGTCTTTCTTTGCCTATCTCTTTAGTTTCTTTCTGGTGCAGCGTAAATCTTGAGGTCATCAACATAGAGTAAATGTGTAATAATTTGTGCGATTGGCTTTGATATTTTGTAGCCGTACATTGCACTTAGCATCCATGATATTGGGTAGATGCATAAGGTGAAAACCGTAGGGCATAGGGCGTCACCTTGAGGAAGAGGTTTGAACATTATAACTTCTGATGTTTCATAACTGTTACTGGTTCTTACTGAGATCCTGGTGTTCCAGCTAATTGTGATTATTTGGATTGTCCTGAAGATCCATTCTGAAAATATTTGTGAGGAACACATTTCCAATTTAAGCCAGCTGTGATCTTCACTATCATAAGCTTTTCGCACATCTATTCATGCCATGCTAACATTTCTTTTCCCACGCTGGCTGTCTCGGCAACTGTTCTTTCAATAAGCATATTGTCAATGGTTCCTGCACATCCTTCCTTAGCACCTCTTTGGTCTCCTTGCATCAGCCCATATTTGTTGGAGGTCATGTTTGGGTATACCACTTGTGAAGGTTGCTTAGACACGTTATGGGACTGTGGTACTAGTTTTGTCTCGAAAACTCTCCCGGCTTATTAATCAGGGTTGATTTTCCTTCTGTAAACTATAAAAGGATTTCACAGAACTCTAGTCTGATTTCTTAAAAGCTGTTGGTTACACCCTTGTGTAGACATTCGGCCTTTTTCCACCAATAGTTGTGTCAGAGCATTAGGCTCTCCAATTATGTTTCAAATATATCACTTTTTTCACATGCTGGTAATCAATGCTACAATCTTCTTCACTTAGTTCGGGTATCACTATTGTTGTTGTTGTTGTTATTATTAATTTTTTTTACTTGATAATGGCGTTATCTAACTTCGAAACGTGACTGGGTTTGACGTGGTTTGTAACTTTCTTAGAGTTTTGAAAAAAATTTTATTAGTACTTTATGGATTTTAAAAACTTTCTTGTGTTAATTTTCTGTTTCAAAATTATTATTAGAGTACCAAAGTGATAATATTATAAAAATTTTATTTGTGAAATCACTAATTTGGTTGTAATATTCAGAAAGATCAAGATGATGTCTCCATGCCAAAATTTAGATTTCTGCCACCCATCAGTAAAGAGATATACCACAGATATGTTCCAATGACTCCATGCAAATCCTTCTAAAAAATAGCTGGGTTCATAATTTTATGAACGGCAATTTGCACCAACATTCTGATTTTTTGCAAGGATGCA
Source organism: Zoanthus pulchellus (assembly GCA_027575285.2). NCBI lineage: Eukaryota > Metazoa > Cnidaria > Anthozoa > Zoantharia > Zoanthidae > Zoanthus > Zoanthus pulchellus. The sequence goes on from JAOBRB020072407.1 coordinate 13,639, forward strand.
TTTTTAGTCTTGATCTCTCAGAGGATTTTGACAAATCCAAGAGAATCACAAATTTTTATTTTTGTGATGTCAAATTTTGCAACTCTATTATTATTATTAGTCGTAGTAGTAGTAGTAGTAGTAGTAGTAACATAATAATAATAATAATAATATTATTATTATTATTATTATTGACAATATTTCACTTACTTGCCCCATGCCTCAGCAATCATTAACAGCTAACAAAACGTATCAGCTTTCAGTGTGCTTTTAAGGCTACTAGTAAAAAGGCAATGATTCTATCTTTCTTTCCAGTTTAAAACAAGGAGTAATGTATCAGAATCAAGATAAAGAGCTTACAGAAGAGAAATTAATTCAATTTGCACAAGGCTCATATGATAATGCAAATCATAGAAGGGTACCAGAACCTATAACAAAGTTGTAAGTTCATGATAATTATTATTAATAATAATTATAACTTTTGTTTTATAACACACAAATATGTGCTCTTATTGGTTAATTCAAAGTCATGTGAATGATCATGAATGCAAAATGTTCTTTGGTTGTTCAATGTTTTATTTTATTATAGTCACTTATATTCTTATATCTTTGTTTGTTCTTCATTGCCTGCCTAGAATAGCCTTAGCTAATTGCGGCAGTAATAATATATGTAAATATTTAATTAATAGAAATAAACATGTTGTTATTGTATATGAAATACACGTGATAACTACTTCGTTGCAAAACATCGGCTTTGCTTTCCTTGAATCTCAATGTTACCCATAACTTTATCACGGCCGTCATTAGGTCCATCAGACCTTGAATCTCAATGTTACCCATAACTTTATCACGGCAGTCATTAGGTCCATCAGATCCTTGAATCTCAATGTTACCCATAACTTTATCACGGCAGTCATTAGGTCCATCAGACCTTGAATCTCAA
>JAOBRB020072627.1:0-14555 GCA_027575285.2 Zoanthus pulchellus
TCATTTATATTTTATATTTTGTGAGCCCAATTTGATCAACTAATTGATCCAACGTATACCGGCAGATTTGTTGTTTCATTTTTTTTCCACATTAGTCCTTCGTCGGAGTAAAACAACTAACGTCCGAGACGTTAGTAAGTCTTTTGTCTTCTATACGGTGTATAATAATTTACATATAAATTTATCACTAAATTGATTGCTATTTTCAAATAATTATGTTAATTTTAGTTATTCAATTTTTTAATAATTCTGATAATCTGCATACTAGCTTACCACAGTTAGTCGAGTAATAGGGTTAAAGAGTTTTAACTTAAAAGTGGTGTTGGCGTGCCGCGGAATGTATCCGACTTCAGTTTCAATCAATGAATGACACCTTTGATACTAATCTTAAACTTTAGATTTGAGACAGTCTAACAGAAACTTCCGCATCTCGACATTTTTATATCTTTAGAGTTCTGTTTCTGGATGCTGATTGATGGTTTAATGTTTTTTTGTTATTTTTGGTTTCTGGTTTCGCTGTTTACCAACGCACAAGAAAAGCAAGGATTGAAGACAAATTTAAAAAGCAAATTGATTATCACCAGCTCTTACAAAATAGTAAGTCTTGCCTTGGTTAGTATTGCTGCAGTATGTTTGAGAAAACCATTCTAGTTGCAGCTTTATTGCTTGCCCATAAAAGTCAGAGTAAGAAGACCTCTATGGATCAACTCATGAATGCAAACGTTTGATTTATAAAATTTCAAAATCATATTTCATTACATACTGATACAAAAGCTTTTCTGACATAAACGGAACTAAGAAATTAATGAAAATTTCAATTACAGTTCGTTGATGTAGCTTTGCTGATAACTAAAGCAGACCATGTTACGTCTGATACTGATTTTTGGAATTTTGCTGTTGGAAACTGCTTATAGTGTGTTTCCTCAAGACAACGAGAACAAAGGTTAGTTTTGAGATGTTGTATTTTAATTTATTTTAGTATTATACTTAAAATCTTGTACCATATAAATGGCTTTTATAAAGGCTTTTTTGACTGAATCTATATAACTACTTTTATTTAACGGATAAAAACAACAAACGCTTGAACGTTTTTCAAATTCAATGCCGATCTGAGTCCTCACTAGCTTTTAATGAAACCATTTTATGTAATTACAGCTAGTTTCCTACGCCTGAGCTGGAAACTAGATTGACGCAGCCGCTACTTGAGGTCGTCACGCAAGACTTCAATTTATTCTTCACGAAAGGCTTTTCTTCTGATGAGAATTATCTTGCGTGACAACTCAGCAGCTTCTGCGAAAGAGAATAGTAAAATAAGTGGAGACAGATTAAGATAGGTAAGCAAATTCGTATTCGCGATCACTTTTTTCACAGTACCTTTCTTGTCCTACATGAAAAACTGCAGAAAAGAAATTTGCTGGACTTGCGCCAAAAAGCTCGCAAAATTAAGGAAAACTTTTGCTTGAGTAAAAACTTGGTAAAAATCATTGGCAGTGACTATACGTCCGGCAGCCGGACAAAGTGGTCTTCATATTACTAAACGTCCGGTAGTCCATACCTTTCAACCATATCTCCTTAAAAACAATTGTTGTCACAATAATGTCTTCTTCACAATGTCGAAACATGTATAGAATAAAAGATATATTCGTATATCCGAAATGTTTAACTTCGTTTGTGCTTTTACGATCATATCTCCCTAAAACTTACTCATATTCATTTAAAATGATTTTTGTATTCACGATCGTCTAACATCATTACAGGAACATGTGTTGACAAGTATCCAATATGTCCCTACTGGGCCAGACAGGGCGAGTGTCAGAAGAACAAGGACTACATGATGGGTAGTTGTAAACGAAGCTGCTTTTTCTGTGGTGACCTTGGTAACAAGAACTCTTACCTCTATACTGAGTAGTTTGCTTGTGACATCCACAAAAGTCTTTACGTAGCTTTATAGGCATGTGGTTTAGCTATGTTATTGCTACCCCAAACAAGTTTTTCACGTAGCAAGCGTTTCCGTTGATTTTTGGCGCGATTTAATTTTCTTTTGTGGCCGCGCAAAAATTGGGGCGAGAGCAAAATGTGAGAGGAGGGGTTGGGGGATGGTGTCAATTTTGAGTTTCATCACTCCTTTATATTCAGACAAAATAATGTTGAAATCAAAAGTCAAGACCGTAGGAATTCAAGGAATGCATTCGAATTCAGATTCAAATCTACCAATCAATGCGCGCAGGGTTGGCATTTTGAATAACGGTTTGCTGTCGCAAAGTTGTTGTTGTTGACATGTATTTTAGGCCATCTGCAATTTGCTGTGCATGGCTGCTAGCAATCAGGCTCACTATTATTTATGGTAGATTTAGGGGTAAAGCCCTCTACCAACGTGGCCATAGTGCCTTATAACGCTGCTTCAAGTTAGCTACTAGCACATTTGTGCTATCTACTCTTGATGCAATTTACAAGTTTTATTCATAAGCCTATTTTCGTATGACGTAAACAATGTCATCTTTTAAAACCACGAACACAGTAGAGTGGTTTGCCTGTGGATCATTGTTCATGACTTCTGTTTTTCGTGATTTTAGTCTCAAATTGTTCTTAATTCTGTTCTTACCTCTAGCTACTCATATTGAAGAACAAAATAATATATACAACCAATAAAGGATATTGCGCCACGCATTTTAGAATAGATGTTAAACACTGTGATACTTCATGTGTTTTATATTTTGTTGCTATTTTATTTATGGGTTTCAATCAAGCCTTTACGTGATACATTTTCATAGGTATTTGGAGTCTGAAAATTATCATCGTGTTCTCAAGACTCAAGTTTTGGTCAATTTGAGCGTCGTTGTTCTTTTAGCCCTTTCACTCCCAATCAGTTATCAATACTCAACTTCTCCTTACAAAACAAATACAAAATAATACATTTGGTAGTGAGAAAAAGAAATTTGATCAATTAAAGTAAACTACTGAAGATTAAAAGTGAAATTCTCTCAAAACTGCTTAATGAAAAGTATGGATTCAAGTTGGGAGAACTTAATAATTCAACTGGGACTGAAAGGGAAAAGTTGTTCTTGTAAAAAACGTTTAAATAATTAAGACAAACGAAACTACCAACACGAAATATTTCTAACAAATACAATTTACAGAAAACAAGATACATTCAAAATGATAATCAATCGAGTGTTTTTTTGGGTTAGTCACGCACGCATGCGCAATCAATGAATATTGTGAGATACGGAACCGAAGACGGAAGTAAAAATTTCCTCACTACTTTTGTCTGCTTGCAGTCTAAGTTTAAATAATCTTTGATGTCGTTGAAAAAAGCAAGTGCAAAGATCAAGTTTAAAACAATGTATCATTGTATGTATGCTGTTATGAATAAATTAACAAATCAAGGAAGAATTTTGATGACTACTGCTAGATTACAAAATCTCCTGGATATGCAGGATCTTAACCGAAAGCAAATACCGCCCGTTATACGAGTTAATGAGTTATGTTGTAGAAATTCATGATTCTCCATTAAGGTTATGTTACACGATCCAACCTTTAATGTGACTTTTCGTGCGAGATGACGTGACATGAGTTACACGAACCAAGTTTCTCAAATACTCTTTATTATCTTATAAACGTTTTTCAATCCAAACGTGTTGCAAAGGAAAACATTGCACAAAAAATTGGCTCAGGTTCTATGTTACACAGCACTCCTCTTTTAAAGCAACACTGTTGCGCGCAAAGTCCCGTAAAAAATGGATTGTGTAACATCACCTTTAGGGGAATAAGCTGGTTCTAATATAACTTTTTGATTTACCTTTCAAATAGAATGCGATGTAGGAATTGCCGGGGCAGGAATATCAGGCCTTTATATGGCATACAAGTTGTTAGCCAAAAATGTTGAAAAAGTTTGCATTTTTGAACGAGAGAAAAGGATTGGTGGACGTATTTTTGATCACGTTTTCAAACAAGCCCCAGATATTCACGCTAGTAAGTTATCTCGGGTTATTTTTGACACTTATTTAGATTGAAATGAATGGTTATAGGTCATTATAATCAATGTAAAAAGTATAACGAACTATTCAGAATACATATAAGGTGTCAATGGTATATTAAGGGATTGGAAAGTGTGAAGAGTAGCCGCAGTCGATACCATCTCAAATTACTGGCAATCGTTGCCATCAGAGGCAGCAGATAGCAGCAACTGTTTTACAGTATGGCATCGACTGTTTTACGGTATAGTATCGACTGTTTTACGGCATAACATAGACTGTTTTACGGCATAGCATCGACTGTTTTACGGCATAGCATCGACTGTTTTACGGCATAGCATCGACTATTTTACGGCATAGCATCGACTGTTTTACGGCATAGCATCGACTGTTTTACGGCATAGCATCGACTGTTTTACGGCATAGCATCCACTGTTTTACGGCATAGCATCCACTGTTTTACGGCATAGCATCCACTGTTTTAAGGTAATGTATCGACTGTTTTACGGTATGGAATAGACTGTTTTACGGCATAGCATCCACTGTTTTACGGCATAGCATCCACTGTTTTAAGGTATAGTATCGACTGTTTTACGGTATAGCATCGACTTTTTAATTTTATGGTATAGCATCGACTATGTTTTACGTTATGACATCGGCTGTTTTACGATATAGTACCAACTGTTTTACGGTATTGCATTGACTGTTTTACGGTATAGCATCAACTATCTCTAACGGCAACAACAGTTTGCGAAAGGACTGCACCGCTACCATAGCTAGTCAAGTAGGTATGGCGCTGATTTATCGTATGGGTACCTCTAACATCTGCAAACCTTTAAATCTACTTGCGTCGTCTTGGATGAGGACGCTGTTACAAACTGAAGTAACAGTCTTGACATAACCCTTTTTAACAGGAATAGAAGTAATTTTGAGAGAGAAGAGAATTGTTTTACGCTTTCAGTTTCAGAAGTGGTTGTTATTTATTTAGATCCCGTCCACACGAGTCCGGAGATTTTGTATCCAGAGATTTTGTATCCGCAAATTTTTTTGTGCGGATACAACTAGCGTCCACAAATGACCACTGTATACCTTGGTGTCTCCGCAGTGTCTCCGGAGATTTCCATATACGCTGTCCAGAAAGGAAATTTTATCTCCGGATACGTGTTGGATACGTGTGGACACTTGTATCCGGATGTTTTGGTATACAATGACGTTTTAGTATCGATCCAGTCTTTTTCGAGCGTGTATTTCCATTTTCTTTTGAGATTCTGGATACATAGCGTTTACGTATGGACGCAGATATTTTTGCATCCGTATAAAAAAATTTGAGGACACAAAAATCTCAGGACTCTGTTTTAAATCGTTAAAGTGTGTAACACCTTGTAAATGTAAAGAAAAGGATTTAGAATCATTCGTGAAGAATTAAAACCAAATTTGAGTTATTGAGTTCGTCAATTTACATCAAACGTTAAACTCTAGGCCCATTGTTTATGTCCTCAAAAAGCAAGGTAAAAGAGCCCAGGCGTTTTCGTCAAATTCATCAAGAGCACTACTAAAGTATCAAGTATTTGAGCCGCCGTTTCGGAGTATCTGAGACTCTGTATTTGCATGTAAAATGATACTGAAAAGCTCCTTTCCCAAGTTGTCAGGTTTCAGATATTGGTATAACAAAGTGTGACAGGTGTGACAAACTATGATAGGCTTTAGAAATTGTGACAAGTATTACAAATTGTAACAAGTAAAGTGTGACATGGAATATATTTTATCAGGACAACTGAAAAACACTGACAAGTACTACAAAGAGTGAAAAGATAGAAATATGACAAGTGAAAAACATTGATAAATATTGCAAAATGTGACAGATTTTACGAAGTGCGACATGTTTTTTCAAAATGTAACAACTGTTAAAGACTCAGAACCAGAAGAAGAGTATTGATTTTCTTCGTTATTTTCTTTTAGGTCTTGGAGCATGGAGAGTAGACAAGTCCGATCACCTTTTGTTGTAAGCAAAGTCACAACGATGTTTCTTTATTCTCTAGATTCAAACCATTGTTATCGACCTTTGAAATTAGAATTCGGATGGAAGACGACAAATTTCGCACCTGAGTATCCTATTTAATCAAAAAGAGTTTGGAATTTAAATTTTGACTGCGTGACGAGGGACTGGGACCTACAACGTTTCAGCAGAAACTCGTCATTTTTAATCATAAGTGTTATACAGAAAAAGCACTTTAAACGAAGTTTTTCTGATTTTTGCTGTTTAGACGGTAAGCGAATGAAATTGTCGAGTTTACCAAGTTAATATTCAACCGGAAGCTACACAAGCAGCCCCTCCTACAAAATCCTGGACAAAATGTTTGGGACACTTTGTCAATTTGGTTTAAAAAGCATAACATCTATACCCCCTCTTCTCCCGTTCAATATTACAAAATAGTGAAATCAGTAAACATTGACCGATTGGCAAAAAGTTATTTCAACATTGTAAAGGGGGGTAGGGGGAATTAAATTACTTGAGATACCGGTGGAGCGGGAAATTATGTTACGAGTTGAAACCTTGCGTAAAGCGCGCGAAAATGGTCAACTATCCCAAGTTTTTTTGTCCAGGATTGTACGTCATCACACCAGGACTTCATAATTGCATTGATGCTCGGTCAAAAAACAACAGAGGTCCAAAAACTGTCTGATTTGCACGTTTTACTTAAAAACGTTACTTGAACCGCTGTTTAAATGCTGTTTGAATTTAGTGTTATCAAAAAGTTCAACTTTTCATCTAGAAAATAAAAAAGCGACATTTACTACTACAAAAAATAATTTCATTGGTTTCAAAATAAGTTCTTACGTGTATATGGGGTGTTTGTTTTTTATTTGTTACACAGAAATTTTTATTATGTATAAATTCAATGAGGTGTTTTTTTAGGAATCTTCTCCAAGAATTGGAAATATCGTATTACGACTACCCCATACCAGAACCAAGCCTATTTCTTTCAAGAGGAACAAAAACAAATAGTTTTGAGTCCCTAAAGAAGGCCTACCCGAACTTACTGTTGCATCCAGTGTTTGGGAACATGACCAGAGAGCAATTACTGGATTACGCATTTAAACCGGAGCACTTGGCAAACGCTAGTAACTTTGCAACGGTAAAAAGTTATTTATCGCACTTTATCACACCCGAGGGGGCTTCGTACATTTCAGACGTTCGACCATGGTACGATGAGTTTGTAAACGTCGACTTTTTGGTTGAAATTAGAGAAACGTTTCCACAAATTAGAAGCTATAAATATGTGCGACCCTCGCGTGGTATGTCAGAAATAACGAGAGCTCTTTCCAGAAGAATTGTGTCACTGGGAGGCAAGATTTTTACCAACACTCCAGTTAAAAGATTGATAAAGAAACATGGAAGTTACTTTGTGATTACTCCAACGACACGAGCAAGGACGAAAAAGCTGGTCATAGCTCTGACGCCGTTACAAATTCAGAAGGTGAAAGGCGACATTGCGCAAAGAATCAAACAAACCGTTCAACTGAAGTCAATCGCACCGTTCCCAGGATTCAAAGCTGTTGCCCTCTATTCAACACCATGGTGGAAGAATGTAACCATTGCTGAGACACCAGTGATTGAACGTAGATTTTTTTATGAGTATAGTCACTGTTCGGGAAGAAGTCATGTGTATGGGTAAGTAAAAAAAACAATTCCTGGTTTAAAATCGTAAATCATATAACTAAATCACGCTGGAGATAAAAAAGAACCTAAAAAAACTTCTTCAGGGTGGGGGAGAAGGGGGAGTTGGCCTAATTAGACAGATTACCTTCCTGTTTGTACTATTGATTTGACTGACAAAAATTTAGATTGTGTAGCAGAAACCCTGTTAGTTTTAATTTCTCCTAAAACACTTTATATAATCTGGATCTCCTGACAAAGTAACAAAAGTGCTAAACAACCTTGTCGTGTTAATATTGATTTTGAAGCTCTTTCTGATAAACTTACATTATCTGTGAAACTTGTTTTTTATGTATCTCCCACCTTAGTTTGATTGACAAAAAATTTCTATTGTGTATCAATTCTATTGTTAGAATAATCTAATTTTGGCTATGGAGCCCTATGTGTTATGTGCCATGAGAAACAGAGGTTATGTGACTGACACTTATAGATATACGTGAGAGGCTGCATTCACATAAGGGCGTTTGTAAAACCTGGGTTAGATCATCGGAGCGGATCAATTGGAGCGGATTATTGGATCGGATCACTGTATCGGATCATCGAATCCTTTTAAAAACAAATCCATGAAATGAACATTCCAGTCAATGAAAAGTTTGAGCATCAATGGCAATCTAAAATAAAAAATTAAAGAGTTTCAAACTAAAATACATTGTGGAGCTAGGTTAAAGAGCATTGCGTTTTGTCACATATTGTACCAACATGGCGGACATGGCTGGCGCAGTTGCTAACATCTCTGCTTTGCAGTCAGAAGGTCTCCAGTTCGATGACGGCAGTCTGCCGAGATTCGAAAATTTGTGTGACCTTCTTTTCCGCCTAAGCCAACTCAGTTTGTAAAACCTGGATTAGATCATCGGATCGGATCATCGGACCAGATCATCGGATCGGATTATCGGATTGGATCATCGGACCAGATCATCGGATCGGATCATTGGACCGGATCATTGGATCGGATCACTGTATCGGATCACTGTATCGGATCACTGTATCGGATCATCGAGTCCTTTTTAAAAAAGAAACCCATGAGATAAACATTTCAGAAAATCAAAACATCAATGGCAATCTAAAATAAAAAATTAAAGAAGTTCAAAATGAAATACATTGTGGAGCTAAGTTAAAGAGCACTGCATTTTGTCACATACTGTACCAACATGGCGGACATGGCTGGCGCAGTTGCTAACATCTCTGCTTTGCAGTCAGAAGGTCTCCAGTTCGATGACGGCAGTCTGCCGAGATTCGAAAATTTGTGTGACCTTCTTTTCCGCCTAAGCCAACTCAGCTTTCCATCCTTCCGGGGTAGGTAAATGAGTACCAGCATCTGCTGGGAGCTAACCTGCGATGGATTAATGTCCCGTCCAGGGGGAGTCAAAGACTATTATCCGCTTAACACTACGGAAACCGGAGATAATCGCCGGCTCAATGGGCCACGAGGCTCGTAAAGAATTTAGCTTTAGCTGTATCAACAATGCTGTTCTGAAAACACTCAAGAATGCTCAATTTATTTATGTTTTCTTAAGATTAAAATCTTAATTTTTCTTTAGCTTTGTCTTTCCTATTCTAAGGAAGGTAGGTTTTAATCTGTTTATAATTCTGCTGGTTTTTCATAGGTCTGAGGAGTCCTTTCTTGATAGCATAAACAAGGTTCCGCTGTAAGAAACTAAACTGCGTTTTTACGAGCTTTTGTCATAAATACAACATTTATTCATTACTAACCTTCAATTTTACTTTGATGCTGTAAATCTTTCTACAATACTGTGTTAGATACGGGTAGCTGACATATAAGGGAAAATCAGATATCTACTTACGGATGGTGGTTGGCAAATGCAAATAGAAAAATGAGGTTTATGGCGCCGTTGCCCATGGTAAGATTTCTGCTTTAATTCCAAACACAAGGTATAAAAAGTGTTATACAAGGTAGAAAAATACAGTACAAACAGCAGTAATAAACATAGTTGTCGTTTTAATATTTCCTTGACGTTTTGTATGGTACAACATACATTATCAAAAGTGAAAAAACCGTTAAAATTTCGAAATTAAATACAAGCAAGAGAAAGGAATGGAATCGAAAGTTACATATTAGTAAAGTGACAGTTTGTCACTAGTAACGTTTACATTTAGAGTTGGTTTGAGTTTCTGTATTAATAATGTTTTTTTAATTTTACAGTGTAGATCTGTTTTTCCAGATGTAAGAATTTTAAAGTGAAGAGCGTTTGTAAAACCTGGATTAGATCATCGGATTGGATCATCGGACCAGATCATCGGATCGGATCATCGGATCGGATCAATTGGACCGGATCATTGGATCGGATCACTGTATCGGATCATCGAGTCCTTTTTAAAAGGAAACCCATGAAATAAACATTTCAGAAAATCAAAACATCAATGGCAATCTAAAATAAAAAATTAAAGAAGTTCGAAATGAAAATATACATTGTGGAGCTAGGTTAAAAAGTTTTTGCATTTTGTCACAATTTGTGCCAACAATGCTAATGTTCTGAAAACAGTCAAAAATGCTCAATTCATTTTATTTGTTTAAGATTGAAATGTTTATTTTGTCGTTAGCTTTGTCCTTCTCATTCTAAGCGAGATAGGTTGTAATGTATTTAAAATACTGCTGCTTTTCACAGTTGTGAGGTGTCCTTTCCTGACTGTATAAATGAGGTTCCGCTGTAAGAAACTAAACTGCGTTTTTATGAGGTTCTGTCATTAATACAACATTTATTCGTTACTGACCTTCAACTTTACTTTGAAGCTGTAAATCTTTCTGTTAGATATGGGTATCTGAAATATAAATGAAGACCAGATATCTATTTATGGATGGCGGTTGACAACTGCAAATAGAAAAATGAGGATGTTTGGCGCCGTTGGTAAGATTTCTGCTTTCCAAACACAAAGTATAAAAAGTGTTACACAATGTTCGCTGTGCAAAACACAATTTTGATTATTTGTCTTATGTCTTTAACTATAGAAATGACAAAATGACATGCTATTATCAGTTAAAAATATTTTTTACCATAATATTATATTATTTCTATTTTCCCATCTGCATCCGCCATACTCCATGATTCAGAATTTACAGTTACTGCATCCTGACTTCTGTGAAGCAGCAATTAGTTTTGCAAAACCCCAGAAAGTAGATCTATCATGGGGTTTAATTTATTGCCTTGATTGCAATCAGAGATTCGATTTTACGAAAAAATGAATTATAGAAAATAAAATTCAGTTTTACATTTGAAAATCAACGATTTATATTATCAAAACTGAGGTTGTGTCGATTCTGATGTTCATGATCAACTTGAACAAGATAATGCAACCAAATATTGAATTAGGAAATGACCTGTACTGGATCAGCTACCTGATAACCTTCAAACTGTCAATTGTTAAGGATATTATGCTAGTTAACTTTTTTCAACATATAAGATTCTTACAATTCCATTGCTTCACTATTCGTCAATCCCCTCAAGATAAATTTCCTCATTTAAAATATTATAGTAAAGCCTCCAGTTTTTCTAGCGATTAAAAACCGCAAAATACCCGGAAATTAAAGCATTTGATCAGATATATAAGAAACATTAAAAATGTACTCTAGAGCATATCCCAATTTAGGCAACAAAGGAAAAATCACTTATAGCAATTTTCAATGTTCTCCTTCATGAAACATGAAAAAATCCACGTGAAATTAATGATATCTAAAACGGACATTAAGTGCAGAAATTGGAAAAAACGCTAATCATTAATGTTACCTTTCGTTCATCCATTCCTACGGTTCAATCTTGATTTCTTTTAATGCTGTGGTGTACGACACACAGCGCATGCAAAAATATTTCACAATTACCTTAAAGAGGCCCTTCGCCTTCCCAAGGCATTCCTTTCTGATATTTCAGTTTTAGGTTTTTTTTCTTTTTTTGAGCTATCCAGTGATCCGATCCAATGATTCGATTCAATGATCCGATCCAATGATTCGATCCGATGATCCGATCCGATGATCCGATCTAGGTTTTACAAATGCCCCAAAGTGATCCCATTTGATGTTATGGTCAGTTGCTTTTACGTGGTCTGCAATAGCAGAAGAAATTTCACAATAAGTGAAGGCTTTACAATGCTCAGACTTTCTGTCGTGAAGTCGTCTCTTAGTTTTCCTTATATAAAAATTGGCACAATCCCAGAAATTGGCCTTGTATATTACATTACTTCTCTGTGAGCGATTAAATTTATCTTGATATGGAAAAAAGAGAGCCAATTCTACGATTATTATAAAAAACAACTTTGGGATTGACAAAAGAATAAAATTTACACACATAAGATTTAATGCGTTTCGCGATTTCGTCGTTTTGAAAACTTAAATAAGGTAAAGAAATGATAAAGTCTTTCTTTGGAACAGTTGAAACGGTTGGTCCTTTAAGTTTATCCTTGTTCTTCTTTAAAACATCGTTGATATGGAAATTAATGGTTCCTAGAGGGTAACTATTTTGTAACAAAAGCTTGCGCGACTCCTTGAGATCAGATTGAAGTAGTTCAGGTGAAGAACAAATTCTAAAGTGACGGTAAGTGAGCGAGCGAATTAAATTAATTTTGTATCTACAGGGAGTGAATGAGTCCCATTTGGTGTACAAACCAGTGAAAGTTTTCTTTTTGTACTGAATTTGTTGCTATGTGAATGTTTTACTAGGATATCGAGGAAGGGAATTTCATTGTTTTCTTCAAATTCAATTCACGTTACTAGTGACAAACTGTCACTTTACTATTATTTAACTTTTGGTTCCATTCCTTTCTCTTGCTTGTATTTAATTTCAATATTTTAACGTTTTTTTCACTCTTGATAATGTATGTTGAACCATACGAAAAGTTACTGAAGAAAATAATAAAACGACAACTATGTTTATTACTGCTGTTTGTATAGTATTTTTCATAAAAGTTCGATGGCCAAGTAACAAGAGATTATTAGGTAGAAAAAGTTTTGCTCAGCGAAAAATGAAGTTTTGAAAGACTGCAGCTAAAGTGAAAAGTTTGATTTTCAACAACTTGGAACATATAATGAAAAGTTACAAGAAACACCCTTCAACAACAACAAACAAAAATGAACAAACGCTAATCATTAATACGGTTCAATATTAATCTCTTTTTAATGCATGCTGTGATGTACGACACACAGCGCATGCAAAAATATTTCACAATAACCTTAAAAAGGCACTTCCCCTTCCCAAGGCATTTCTTTCTGACATTTCAGTTTTTTTTCTGTTTTTGAGCTATCCGATGATCTGATTCGATGATCCATTTCGATGATCCGATACAATGATCCGATCCAGATTTTACAAACGCCCTTCACATAGCGCACGTGGGACAAATCGTTTGTTAAACTTGAGGAATTCAAAAGAAGTATTTTTCGCACAAAATAATTTGTTGTTGGAAGCATTCATTAAACGGTCAAGAACGATTTAGTGGTATCTCTCTACGGGTTTACCACAAGATATCTTTGGTTTGTTTATGTGACGTAATTTTGTTTGTAAACTACAAAAGAGACATGAGAGAAAATAGCAAGTTTTGCTCGCATCTCGTTTTAAGTTCACAGCACAGAATTCAAACCGAAGCTGTTACAAGAAAATGACTTTATCTTTCATTGGAAACTGTTTTATCAGGTTTAAATTATTTCAAACTTGAAAAAGTATATTTTAAAATTAGTTTTTCACATATTCTCTGTATTGAAGCAAACAAAATGCAAAATAATATTTGCTAAATTGCATCTATAATGGCTAGCCACAGAACTCGAATCTTCCCAGACGCCTAGCATCTCTGCAACCTATTAACTCTCTGAAATTTTGCCTGTTTGTTTTTCTTATCATGATTTTTTCAGACAACCAAAAACATTTCTTAATTCAAAAGCACTTTAATCTCTTGCATATCACATCCTATGTGCTGAAGCATCCAAGAGGACGCTTGACATTTGCTACTTTGCATCTTTAATATGTTTATTATGTCTATTTTTATATTATTTTTACTTAGTTTCTTTTCAATGACATGAAAATCAATTGTTTTTAAGAGGCAGAGGCCCTCACGGTGAAACTGTTTTGAACACAGTTTACGTCAGTTCTGGTAGCTGCCCAAGAAAATGGAGAGACATGATCCACCTTGGTAAAGAGGTTGTTGACAGGGAAATTAATCGTGCAATGGAAATAAAATACGGGCTGAGAATCCCTAAACCGCTAGATACAATGTACAAGTACTGGGACGTGGTATGGTTAGTATTCAACAGTTTTGTGAAATTCAAGGTTAGATGGTATAACTGAACAAAAATAAGGTTAGATGGTACAAACACAAATGAGGTTAGATGGTTCAAAGCAAAAATTAAGGTTAGATGGTGCCAAACACAAGATAAGGTTAGATGGTACAAAACACAAGATAAGGATAGATGCCACAAAACAAAGCTTAATTGGCGCGTTGGATATCAGATGATAGACAGGCAACGAGGCACGTAGCGCCGAGTTGGCTATAATCATGTCCTATCCAACAAAGGCGAGTGGAGTATTTAATTGTTTAATTCAAGCGACCCCAAGACAAAATGTCTCTACTTGAATTTGTAATAAGAAACCGAATGTTACAATGTACAGATAATTGATAATTAAACGAGACTTACCTGTAAGTTGAAGTTTGATTGGAAGTCTATTAAGTCATCAGTCAGGAACGAAGGAGTCACATGAGATGCGCGTGCGCAATACCGATCAGTTTTCAACGTGAGTGATACAGTAAGATGAACGAAGGAGAAACGGGAGGGGTAGGGAAAAGAATAAGTAATAGGGCATGTGACTCCTTCGTTCCTGACTGATGACTTAATAGAATTCCAATCAAACTTCAACTTACAGGTAAGTCTC
>JAOBRB020072737.1:0-14549 GCA_027575285.2 Zoanthus pulchellus
GCACATGATAAGTGCGACGTTTGAACCGCGTTGAACCAGAGTCGAACTTAATGTATTAAGTTCGACCGAGGCAGTCGCACTTAATATAAGGGTCGAACTTAATTAAAAGTGTCAAACTTAATGGTTTCAAACGTCGAACTCATCATGTACTTTAAATACTTTCTATTTAGTTCGGCACATGATAAGTTCGATGTTTGAACTAGGCCTAAATGAAATACATAGCCATTTCCTGACAACAAATAATCTTGTTTTTTCTTATACCTAACTACTTTTTTTGTAAATCATAAATTTTTACCATAAAAAATTATAAATCTGATTATTTTGATATGCTAAAACTCTACTTTAGACTGAGACTTGTGGAAATAAAACAAAATAATTACACTTATTTATTTTTGATTCAATCAGCAATGCAAGCTTGTATTTCTTTTTTTCTTACAGGTCCCAAAAGCCTTGGAACAAAGCTTAAATTTAATATATCACAATTGGTCTAAATATTGTACAACTGCCCAATATCACATTAACCAACAATTATACCTATTCATACACATACAGTACTTGACATTCAGACACCACAACAATTCAGTATAATTTATTATTTGAAATTAAAGATTGTGTTATTGTCAACAAGATACAGTACATTAATATATCCAGACATTATTTTCACACACAAAGTTTACTAAGTTGTTAATATTAACAACTTTAAGTACTGTCAGTACTATTTTCAAACAGGCAGCTCTAACTAGTAGTAATTGTTTGGCTTTGTATTGCTAAGTTTTTTTTTCATTGAAAAGTTTATTTTAATCATCAACTTTGCCCACATTATGAATTACACATCACACACTTAATGGAAGATATCAAGACAATGAAGGTTAATTTAAACCCAAATTAAAACAAATATAATGTAGTACTAGTCACCAATAATCTCTCAAAAACTCTCATGACAATTTTCTTTTCAAAAAAAAAACTTCTAAGTAAAGAATTTAATTATAAATCAAAGAATATTATATTACAAACAATTAATTAAAAGTGAATTGTATTTACAAAATTTGACACAATTTGCATGCAGCTGGTAACTGTAGACATACAGCTAGATAACAGTTTACAAGTATGCCAGAAAACAGTTTCTTTGAAATATCAAAATCTAGTAGTCAGCAATTAAATCTCTTTAAATACTTCAAGAAAATATTTTCTTTAAAAAACATTAACTGCCAGCTCTTAAACAATATATTAGATATATATATATATATATAGATTATATATTATAAATATATATTATATAAAAATAACCCTTTCAGGTTGCTAAAAATTTACTTCTTGCTACCACATCTGTAAATCAGAAGATAAAAAAGAAAATAGTTATACTGTAAGTACTGTAGGTCCCAAAGAGCTCATTTCCAATTCATTATCCTGACAAAGAAGATTGACTCCATCATTACAACACATTTCTTTGCTAATAGGAGTTTTGCAATGTCCTGTCCTTTTTAGATAAAGCACAATTATATTAATTTTGATTCCTCCTTTTATACTTTGAGATAAAGTGAGGAATATATATCCTTCTTTAGGTTCTTTAAAATCAAAATTCCAGACATTTTCAAGAGCAGTTCCAGACTTTGCTCTCTTTAAAAAACATGGTAATAAGTGAATAAAAAAGATATATATTTGCATCACACAATGATTCATCAAGAGTGGGCCATTTTCTTCATCATATCTTTAATTTACAGCTAATATTTACTTAATAAGATATTACCTTATCTGAAAATATATATGTCTCTGGCAGCAACAATTTTGCAAACACTTTTGGTAGAATTACAGTAGAAACACAATATTCAGTGACCTTTGAAAGAAATAGCAGAAAAGAATGCAACCTTTCAAGACAAAAGGCGTCCTAAATCTACGATTTGATACAATTGTAATTTAAATCAGAATTGCTTATTGCCTACAACACGAACTGAATACAGTACTAGTCTTCGCAGCCTGTTTGTAACATTTGAAACTTTTCAAAAAAGCAACAAAATCATTGCTGACAAGTACATATGTTGAAAACTATGGTGATAAAATCAACAGAAACATAATATAAATTTTATTAAGAACTCCCTTGTGCTCTGTTCTGCCTCAGCTACACAGTACATTTAACAATTAAAATATACGTGTCCTTAAATGAACATACTGTAAATATATTTTTAGCCAAAAACATTCACTCACAAGCCAAACTATTTGTTACTTTTTTTAGTTTTACACGTTTAACATTATCAATCAAGATGTAAACAGAAAGTACTTAGTTTTAAAATGTTTACAAATCTTTGTTTTCGAAATCAACGTCGGCCAGAGTAAACTTTTGAAAGAATATTTCTACCAACCCATTAGAAGAAAATGTTTATTTTAAAGGTAACACGATCTTTCCAAAGCAAACTAGATTAATCAGAAAAATTCCAATACTAATAATATTTAAGAAAATAGCCTTAACCCGGTAGGTTCTTTTCCTTAAGACACCCATCACGGCAATAAAACATCACCAACCGTTGCTTGTCAAATGAGACGAAGGGAAAATAATACACAAACGTTCATCAATGAAGTCCTCGGAAACGATAAATAGCTAGGTTTTGTCGGTTTTGAGAACTATAATTTGAAATATATTGGCTACTTCGAAGACAAAGTATGATTTTGAACTTGGGCCATGTCAACAGTTCGTAATAGCTTGCACGGTTCTTGTACGCTCGAACAACCTACTCAAATTATTAATGAAACCTAGGTGTTTCTCCTGCATCGTAAATGAACTAAACTTAGAATACATCATACATAACTAAACAATTTTATAAATTGTTTGCACACAAAAACAGAACAGTATGTGACATCTGATCGATCTAAAAAATTTCAACACTTGAAAATCTTTTCCGATCAGAATATAAACGACTACTTGAGCGTTCAAAGGTTCCAAACAATCTAATGTTATCGCCTATGTTAGCAGTAATACGTCAAGAGATAATTATAGGCTCATAGAACTAACATATATCGCATTTTTCCGAGAGCAAAAACTGAAATCAAGATTTCATTAAAATTGTGTTTTCAGTTGGGAGTTGATGTCGAGTTGGCTTTTCATGAACATGAGAATTCAACAGCAACTTACCTTTCTTAACACCAACACCCTTCGACTCATCAATTTCAGCCATGACGGCTAACAACCGTAGAAGTTTACCAGATTTTTTCTGTATAGTTTCAGTAGCAGTGTTTTAATTTCATGTATGATTTGCAATGCTGCCATGAAAAATTGGGCTTCCGTCAAGTAAGTGCTGCTACCGCTGGGAGCCTGAGAATGGCAATGTTCTGATTGGTTGGAAATTACAAAGCTTAATTGTTCTAATGTTTGTGGCGGAAACATGGCCGCCCATGAGACGTCGACGTACACACTTCCTGTGAGATGACGGGGCCGGGTCTCGGGGCCTTTTGAATTATTTGACATTTAAAATTGGTACCTAGTGAATAAAAAGCCACCCATGGGCGGGCGGCTGTTACAAGTTTATGCTTACTTTATCTCGTAGATTAGCTTATTGTACTAAAATTTAAATCAATAAATTGCTTTATGCTCGTAAAGAAAAAATCACAACTTAAAATTTCATATTCGCTAAATTCCATTGCTATCGCACCATCTGTAGCGTGTTTCATCAGTTCTTTATTTGGAAACAAATTTAAATGGCATCGAATCCCATATTAAACAACAAAAAATGCCCGGAAATGTTTATCGAAAGATAATAGTTTGTACGTACTCTGAATAATAGAACTAATTTTCAAAAGTCACCCGCCAATGGCGTTTGAGAATTCTGTCAACAATTACGATTTTATGACAAATGTGCTCTTAAACCAGCATGGCCTTTTCTGGTTGCTGAATAAGAAACGTGTTTTGGAGTCATTTTTATTCTTAACCTACTAATATTTCCTCTATTATAAACGGATCACAATTTCGATTTTCATGCCAGCGTTAAACGATTTGAAAAAAAATCATTGCAAAAAAACCTTTCAAACCTAGGTTGTGAATATGATCATGAAGGCCAAGAAGCAAGATGGGGTCCAAGATTACGATAACCACGTGTTTCCCGGAACTTCTAAAAATATTCTATACTTTATCGTAAGTTTCGTAAAATAAATTTAGATCTGAGGCGTAATGCCAGAACACATATCACCTTAAATCATTCAAATTCAAAACACACCTTCCGTGCTTGGAGAGAATATATTTTGCTGTTTTATGAACACCAGAGGTCTTAAGAAATTCAATTTGGTTCTATTTTGCGGAAGCGTTTCTAGTCTCGAACATTTCCAAAACTTCAGAGCGCAGGCTGTTTTCATGATATATATCGGTTTGATTCTATTGTTGTATTAACGAAGGGAGGGAATTATATTTTTATTATTATTATTATCATCTATATTTCAACTAATCAATGTCGAGAAATTTCTAACTGGTTTCAATCAATATTGAGGGGAAGAGGTGGTCAGCAAACTGTCCACACCAAAATGTTGTAAAGGTTTAGAAATAATAAAATTCTTAAAATTTGGCAAGGTAGTTATAGATGATCAACTAACTATGTTATTGGGTAATGAAATTAATTAAAATAAATTCTGCAAGCTGATCTATGCGGTGGATAAGAGACTAGACAGTATTAAAATGAAAACAAAAATTTATGTTGCCAGATATTTCGGTTTGCAAAACAAACCTTCAACGGGGACTAGAAGAAGTTTGCTGATCTAGGTCTGTACATAAAAGATCCGGTACACTCAGATTTTAGCAGTGGCCGTACAATATTTTCAGTATTTTGATTAATGAAATTAATCCCCAGCCTGCCCGTTGCCGAGGTAGTCGCTTTCAAAAGTCCATAATGACTGCCATCTGCCCAAGTATCGGATTTTTAAAAATATATTTTCAGTCATGGAATAAGTATCTATAAGCACCATCTTCATTAGGTTATTTAAGGTATTTGAATTTTTAAAGAAAAACTTATGAATTCTCAAAATTACCAAAGGAAAAGATTTTAGTCAGAGCATCCAGTTCATGCACATTACATTTACAAAGAATTGGCGAGTTTCGTTTTTCCTGTTGTGACGTCATCAAAACGTACATGTGCGGTACGTAAAATAGCACGTTTAAGCTTTTATCTTCAAAAAACCGAGGAAGTTGTGGGATGTCAAATTGGCCATTTTCACAAAATTTTAAAATTGAGTTCTCCATAAAACTATTAAAAATATATAAGGCTAAAATTATTAAAAAGTTATAAACTCACAAACGTTTTCGATCAACCTGAAGATGATCAAGTTGATCGAAAACGTTTTTGATTTTATAATTTTTAACAAAATTTTAAGTTTCTCAAAAATATTTCGAGTATTTCAAGGGAAATAGAATATATAGTTCAGCTATATACCTTTGGAACAATATTATGCCAGTAAACGTTTACGGGTTTTAGACTAAACATCCCACGCGTATCAATTTTTGTTTTAATAATAATAATAATAAAAATAATAATAATAGTAATAATAATAATAATAATAACAATAACAATAATAATAATAATAATAATAAGTTTTTGGAGCATTATCAAAGCTCAATGCTCTTACAATTGAAAAACGAAAAAAGTGTTGAAATTAGCGAATAAATCCGAATAACTCGCTAGCTATATACTATATAAAAATATAAAATTAATTATAAAATACAATACGAGTATCTTGCATACTAATTGCCAATAAACTTTTTAAAAATGAAAGTTTTAAGAGACGTTTTGAATGAATTCAAAGACGCACTGAGACGTATTTCAATTGGCATAGAGTTCTAGAGTTTTAATTTGGGACATGCAGATGCCGAAAATGCACGGCCGCTATAAGTGGTGGTGTGCGTCCTTGGTACTGACAGAAGTTTCAGGTCGAGGAGCGGAGAGATCTGGTTGCATGGCCGGTACAGATGAAGGAGTTCACAGATATAATTGGGTGCGAGGCCGTTTAGTGCTTTAAAAGTTATAAGTAAGATCTTAAAGACAATTCAGCGTGGCACAGTCGTCAGTGTTGGGGCTTTGAATGCGGAAGACCCGGGTTCGATTCCTCGACTCTGACCACTGAATGAATTTGTCCTCGGTGATCCCAGGGACAAATTTACCACGCTTTGTAAATAGCCAGCTGGTTTGCCTCCTACCAGTTGGGATTCTTAAATGGGGAAGAGGGAGGTTTTTAATAAGACACTGAAAAGCCCCTTTGGGGAGTTGTCTTTATAATTTATTTATTATTTTTTTCTGTATTTTATGGAAATAAGCCAGTGGAGAGCTATGAGGACGGGTGCAATATGGTCAGATTTCTTGGTTTCGAAGACAAGACGAGCAGCAGTGTACTAGATTCATTGTAGTTTTGAGAGAGAGTATTCATGCAAGCCATATAGTATGCTATTGCAAAAGTCAAGTCAAAAGGTGGCAAAGGCATGGATAAGCTTTTCACAGTCCTCTTGTGACAGATATCGATATTTCTAAATGCGACTGATATTACAGATCGCATAGTGCGCTGTTTTGCATATGTTATTGACATCCATGGGCATTTATTTTGAGGTGGCAGTCAAGAATGGTTCCGTGGTCACGTGCAATTCAAACTGGTTGAATGTTGACACCGTTAATAAGTATGCCAAGTATAGAATCACTCTGTTTAAACTGGGACGTGAAATGGACTATCTCAGTCTTGGACTGAGTTGCATGTGAGCTCATTGTTAGTACGGACACCAACTGAGTATATATGTCAGTGGTACAAAGCTCGGTTTTGGTCAGCATTAGAGATCTGTTAGAAGTGTTAATAGCCACTTACGGTCGAGTCCGTGGGCTACGATAGGTCCTCTATTGGTGCGAAGTACAGGGAAGGTAAGAGTGGTCCTAGTACCGAGCCTTGGGGTACACCGTACAACAGAGGTTTACTCAACGAGAAAGTGTTCTTGTATGATAACAATTCAATCCCAGTCACTTATTAAGTTCTCCCAACTTATTCCCATGCATATAGTTTTCGTTGAAAAGTTTGAGAGAATTTTGTTTTTAATCTTCAGTAGCCAGCCTTGTTTGATCAATTTTTATTTTCTTATAACCAAATGTCTTATATGCAAGGAAAGGTTGAGCGTTGATAACTAATTGGGAATGAACTGACTCTCCCCGTACATAAAACTACAACCTTTGGCCTTCATTCTTTCTCTTATCATGCAGCAAAACTATGGAACTCACTACCAGACTCTGGCTGACTTTAAAAATACAATTAGAAAGCCTTACGTTACTGTAAATTTTATATATTTTATAACGTACGTTTTTGCTTATATAGTATTTTTTTATTTGAACATTCAATATATCATATCTCATTTAGCCATAAATTGTAAATATTTCAAAGAGTACTTGTAGTTTATGTGTATTTTGTTGCTTTTCTCTCGAAGAGATTTTCTTGTATAGCTACTCTTAAATTCGAGAAAAAATAAAGTTTATGTTTACGAGGAGGCAGCGTGGCACAGTGGTCAAAGTCGGGGCTTTGAATGCGGTTCGATTCCCCAACTCAGACAACTGAATGAATTTGTCTTCGGTGATCCCAGGGGCAAATTTACCACGCGTTGTAAATAGCCAACTGGTTTGCCTCCTACCAGTTGGGATTCTTAGTTGGGGAAGAGGGAGGTTTTTAACATGATACTGAAAAGCCCCTTTGGAGAGTTGTCATTAAGTGTGTATTTTTTTATTTATTTTTTTTTAATTTTTATGTACGTATACGTATGTAAGTAATTATAGTGATAGAGAGCGGTGTTTAAAACCTGATTTAGCTATCATTTTGTTTAATTTCACCCTCGAAATTTTATCATAAAGTGTTATCGTATTTTTGAGAATTATAGTGTAATCTTATAACCAACTCCACAATACTCATAGAGTTACTAATTATGAAATTTAACGTTGATCACATTTACCCTTAGAAGGGTGTGAATGGTCAGAATTTGTCATCCAATTCTAAGTTATTAATAAAACCATTATAAAACCATATTTCTATTATTATTATCATAAATTTTTATTATCAATTTTTTTTCATCTTTATTGAGAACAGATAAAAACAACCTTAAAAGGGTATACAATACCAAGCGGTACAATTACTATAAATGAGTACTTAGAATTTACGCACTAATTCATAATTCCTAGACAATTTAGTACAAAATTCATGATTCCTAGACAATCTAGCACAATAATTCGTAATTGCTAGAATATTTAGCGCAATAATTCATGATTCCTAAACAACTTAGCACAAAAATTTATGATTCTTAAACAATGTAGCACATTAATTCATAATTCCTAGAGTATTTAGAGCAATAATTCATGATTCCTAGAGCATTTAGCGCAATAATTGATAATTCCTTTTTCAAAAAAAACATGCTTCTAACTGACAATCGAATACAAAGTCCGTTGAATTATGATTATTGCCCGGCCATTTTAGGCCGTTTTTCATGATTTAAAATTTTGCTTCCACTCCCGAAATCTTTGGCTTAGTTTAGTTTTAATTTAGAGAGTCCGCGATACACGACTGTCCATGGTACAAAAAGTATGTCAAGTCAGTTTTAAGCACTTCATACGAAGTAGTTTGTTCAAAAATTTCTCGTTTGAATTATATATTCTAAAAATAGAAAAAATTTAAGCAGTGGCGTTTTCCTCGGATTTATTCTCTTCGGTTAATGGTTGCATTTCGGCACCGTCCTC
This sequence comes from Zoanthus pulchellus, assembly GCA_027575285.2. Taxonomy (NCBI): domain Eukaryota; kingdom Metazoa; phylum Cnidaria; class Anthozoa; order Zoantharia; family Zoanthidae; genus Zoanthus; species Zoanthus pulchellus. The sequence goes on from JAOBRB020072737.1 coordinate 8,721, forward strand.
ATGTTTGATGCTGAGGTCTCCTTCTTCGCCTGGCACGACAATGTAATCAGGTAGGGGCTTCCCACGTGTTTCAGGAAGCAGCATTGCAAGTGCGCCCGCCGACAGAGACGCTGACCCAAAAACGATGGCGGGAACTATGAGAGGAGTGCTGTCCACGATGAACGGAGCCGACATTGCGCCAATACGAGCACAAAGAGAAGCGAACCCAACACCAACAGTTCTGCAAACAATAATTAAGAAACTATATGCATTGGCACTCGTATGGCAAAAATTGACAGCATTATTTTGATACCTTAAATAACAGACTGTGAATCTCCTCTTAAAATATTCTTTAAGTTAGGCTATTTTCAGCCTTTAATTAAATTATAATATTGTATATTCCTATAAAAAGAGCATAAATTTTATGGTACAGTAGCCGGGATCGAAAGGCCTTTGTATGTAACTAATATAAATGGGTCAAATGATGGGAAAAGGTTGATAAATAAAAAAGGTTAATAAGTACTGTATATATGACAACACCAGATGGCTCCGGGTGATGATGATGATAACGATGATAATGAACTTTAGATTAGACTACAAATTATGACTTACAAACACTTGACAAGAACGTATCAGTTTAACTAATCTTGAAATTTTAGAACTAGAAACATTAAACAAGCTAATAGAAAACGTTTTCCGTGTTTGCATAGCCTGATATAAACACGAGACGGTTTGGGAGAATTCTCGACAGTTATCAGACCTGTCAAGTTTTGAAAAATTTTATGCGGGAAGGTATTAATTAATGGTTGACACCACCCAGGGGGGATGTTTTGAAGTATGAGGTCTCCAGAAAGTTGTCTTTCTAAGAATTTTCTTTTGCTTTTTTCGAAGCACAACCCTGACGTTTTCGTGCTTTAATATGAAATTATAGCGTGCTCGTTCACTGGCTGCAAAAATAACAATTCTTTATAGGCTTGGGAGTCTTCCACCTTTTGGTCTCGTTTTGATATTCGTTTATATAAGATACAAATTTCAAGACTTCCAAGGTTTTCTGGTTAGCGTTGGCAAAAAGAATGCATATAGAGTGTTTTTTTTTCGCTTGTACAGCTTGCGGTACATAGTGAAGCCGGAAATATTGTGCAAAGAAAAAAAAGGGGAGTAATTCCCCCACAGGAAGAAATCTTGACAAGTTAAGTTTGAAAAATGCGGGAAGAAAGTCACTTCATGCGTGATGCGTGAAAAAAAAACAAAAATGCGGGAACTTCACGGCAAATGCGGGACACTTGGAAGGTCTGAGTTATGTAAGCCCTCGACTTCGTTTCGGGTTTGCATAACTGTCACCCCTCGAGTGTTTATATCAGGCTATGCAAACACAGGAAAAAAGTTTTCTATTGCTTTTATAAAATAAAAATAACAACCATGTTTACATACTCTTATGCAAACACGCCTCTCGGCCAATCAGAGCGCGCGTACTATCTTAGTTAATTTTATAAATAAAAGAGATACATCAGGTAAAAGACAAAAAGTCGGACAAATGCGAAATGACATAAAATCAAGATCATAGCAGGATATTTATGGTTTTCGTAAATACGAGTCACTGATAGTTTTCAAAGATGGTTTTAAAAGTTTTAATTTACCTTATAACTGTTGGATACAACTCAGCTGTGTGAATGTAGATCTGATAATATGCTGCTGAGATGCTAAATTTACCAATCAACGCCAACACCATAACACCTTCCTTGTACATCACATGCTTGTCTGGTGGCAACAAATAGTAAGAATTAAATAACAAGATGACATTATTGTTTAGTTTAAGAAACAAAAAAAGTCAACTTTTTTGTTTTTTTGTCGGTACATTCCCCACTCCATAACTGCATACGACCAATAAAAAAGAAAGAAAAATTAAAACAGTTCAAGTTTTTAAAGACCCATGGCCTATTAAGCAGACATCTTTCTTAATAATTGTGCTGCTGAATCTTGAAATATTCTTAAGATGTTTCCGTTTAATTTAATAAAACTAAAATGGATTGCATTGGTACCTGTTCAAGTTTGCAAATAAAAAGAGAAGAATAATTTTTTTATGAAGTAAAACAAAAGAAAAACATTTGTTCAATGGATGTCTTTTTTGAAAACATATGTTTACATATCTATTTTCCGATATAAAAAATTGTTAATCTAATATATATAAATTTCAGGTTTTATTATGACAAATCTCGACTCAATTAAACCACAGTTGTTCACAATATCCCTCTTTTTGAGATAAACTAATAAAAAAAGCCTATGTAAGGGCCTGTTCACATGGAGGTGGGGGACCCCGGTTAGCTGGGGTACCCCAGCTAGCCGGGGTTGATAAATTGTTGCTTTCACATGCGTTTGACAACCCCGGGACCTGGGGTGGGGTGCATTTGAAGTTAATGCTCTGAGGCCCAAATTCCTCCGGGTAATCAACAGATAAACAGCGCCGGATCTCAGAATACATTGCCGCAAGATCTTGTTCGAAATCTTTTCCATTGAATTCTGCCGTAACTTTATATTCTTTTAGATATTTCAGAAGCAGCTCTACTCGTTCAGGAACCCAAACCATGATTTTTGGCTTTCTTTGGCCTTGGGAAGTTTTCTTAGCAGCTTTTGCCTTCGAGTTTGACTGGCTGCCATCTTCTGAAGTATTTCGCTTTCCCTTCGTATTGGGCGCAGATTGTATTGAAACCTCGGCCTCATCTGGAAAAGACACTCCAAAGTCGCTTACATCGTCAATTTGCTCACTATTTTGCTCGTATTCTGAGTTGCTAAGAAGACTATCCATTTGCTTTTGGCGAAAAAGTTCACCAGGCCTGTATCGACTAGACGCCATTTTGTTTTCCCGCTTGTTTGTTGGTTAAGTTGGCGGGCTAAATTTTACAAATGCCCGGATGAACCTCACCCCAGCACCCCGGGGTACAGTGTTCACATGAAAAAAATCAACCCCACCTAGGCGGGCAACCCGCCCCGAGGAGACGGGTTGCCCGCTTGAGTGGGGTCCCCCACCTTGCATGTGAAAGCAATCTGGCAAACATGAGAGATTATATGGAGGTGGTGGGAAACCCACTGAACCGGGGTACCCCAGCTAACCGGGGTCCCCCACCTCCATGTGAACAAGGCGTTACAAGATTGAATATGATATTGAGAATATACCTGAATACCACCAGGTCAAGTTTCATACTCACTTGTAGCTTGTATAGGGAAAATGGCAAGTAATGCAAGGCCACCAATGACAAAGTACAACAGGAGAGGAATTCGCCGTCCGACCCTAACAAAACGATTGACGTAAATTATATATTTATATGGAACAAAATATCTTCTCTCATTAAAATTCTTTAACTCCAAATAAGCATTCACGAGCATCTCAAAGTTACTCAATAATTATATCAAATTCTATTTATAATAAGCAGTAGTTTCCATATGATCGCTCATATGATCGCTGGATTCTTCGCTTGAAAGTGCTGCCACCGATCGTTAGCGATTATATGGAAACACTTTTCAGCGAATGGGCGATCGTCAGCGATTGTCAGCGATCTCGATCGCCAAGACAGAAAAAGTTCCAATTCAGCGATCGTGAGCAACCGTCAGCGATTCTATAGAAACACATTGAAAAAGTGGTCGTTGGTCGCATAAACGGGGTGTTTTTGTAAGAAAATGTATGGGCGTTTTGCCGGGCCCAGAAAAGTGGTCGTAATAACGAGGTGGTCGTATTAACGACGTGGTCGTAAGGCGGGGTTCCATTGTATTGCCAATGTGCAAGCCGAACCATGACGCGAGCTTGTTGAGGCGAGAGTCAGTACAGCGTCACCCCCACCCCTCCACCCCTACAACAGTGAAAACTGAAATGAACCCTCGTGTTGAATATACGAAAATCGCTCCCGAACACTCGTGAATTGAAAAATATAAAAAGAATTCTTTATCAAAAATGTTCGGTGATTTTGTTATCATACACGGTGATGATCTCATGTGAATGCCATATTCTTTTTTAAAATATCACAAACATTGACATCGATAAGAATTAAGAATTAAGACTACTAACCCTAACGTCAAATAATGCCTATTGTAAAAACAATTCAACAATCGACCAGTGAAATTAAAAAGGTTGAGTTCATATCATTAATTTGAGGGAAAGCGCCGGAATAAATTTTGCTATTTTAACTTGTTTAAAAAGATATAAAATGTGTCTGGTAAATTGTCAAACAAACAGCAATAGTAAGTTTAAAATACTAAGCTCAAACATAAGAACATAAGAACAGCTGCTGATTTTTTGAGTTTTTAAGCAGTTTTGTGTTTTGCTCTTAATTTGCGGCTCTTCTTAAGTCAAGATCAGACTGAATATTTTGAAATACTGAAATCAATGCGATGTTAAACATTTAAAATATATTTGTTCAAAAACTATTTCAATGTAAATCGTTTTAAAATGCAATGTGTTAATAAACTGCAGAGAAGATTTTTTTAGAATTGCTAACAAAACAGTGGAATTGTCACGTTTTGGCGAAAATAAAACAAGTCTATTATTCCAATTTCAATAGTTTCCAAGTTCAAGTTCATTTCTAATAGGAATGAATTAAATATAGTTTAACATCAAAAAAGAATACATTATTCATAGAGATGGCTACGTGACGAGTTGCCTTCCTTAGAAACCGCTCAATTGCTGACTAACAACCATTGCGGACAAAAAAAAATAATTCATTTTGCAAATACTACATGTTTAGAAAAGGTTTTTGTGTGAGTTTTTACAGGGAAAAAAGCTATATGCTAAAAAAACTACAGCCACATATTCAACTGCTTAATAAAAACAGCAGAATTTGCAGCGTTCAGTCGACAAAATACAACACGTATAACTCCTCATTTCTAGTAGGAAGAAAATGTAATTTAAGATGAAAAGCGGAAAAAGCGGAAGAAGTGGAAATAGCGGAACTGAGCAAAAAAAAGACAGTAGAGGGCGGAAATAGTTGGAAATGACAATATAAAAGGTGGAAAGAGGAGAACGTACTGAAACTGCAACGGGGTATGATCAATGAACATAAAAAACAATAGAAAACTCTTCTGTACTAAAATGAGCCTTAATAAATGCAACAATTATCACGAAATCAAATTCAGAGACCTTTTAACCTATTCTTCGTCTGGGGCTTTGAGTGCGGAAGACCCGGGTTCCATTCCCGACTCAGACCACTGAATGAATTTGTCTTCGGTAAACCCAGGGGCAAATTTACCGCGCTTTGTAAATAGCCAACTGGTTTGCCTCCTACAAGTTGGGATTCTTAATTGGGGAAGAGGGAGGTTTTTAACATGACACTGAAAAGCCCCTTTGGGGAGTTGTCATTAAGTGTGTATTTGTATACCTTAGTATTATAAAAAAGGTCATGACGTATATAAATTCCAATTTTGCTATTGTTGTATATGGACGCAGCCAGGAAACACAGGAGCAGATTGGCGAAAGATGAGCTCAAGGATGTGGTGCATGAAAAAAAGGAAGGGGAAGGGATTTGGGAGAAATCGGTATGGTTAGCAGTGAAGATGTTTTTCATGCACCAAATAAGCAAACGTTTAGGAATACCAGTAGCATGCTTTACCGGAAAACTCTGGCAAACTCCAAAGTATTTATTTATTTATTACTTATTTAGAACAAAATTTCGGGTGACCCTTGGGATATTTTCAAAGATAATTCAAAAAGTTAAGTTTTATATTTTTCGGTGACATATTCTATTTATCTTTAGACTGATTATAGTTTATGCCTCAGTGTTACGTTTGCTAGTCACACCTATAGAACTTAGAGTGAAAGAACATATGATCTTTGTTTTTATTACAATAGTTTAGTTGTTTAATTGA